>CAJHQQ010000996.1:0-124463 GCA_905132885.1 Moricandia moricandioides | reverse complement strand
ATTTTAAGCTACATATAATACACCAAATAATAAATAAAAATAATTTAAAATTTTGTTTGTAAAATTTATTTAATATATATATATATATATATATATATATATATATATATATATATATATATATATATATATATCAGAAAGTTATTTTTCTTCTTATTTTACATAAACATGTACTTCAAATACATAAAGCTTAAAAGAAAATTTATGTAAATTAATGATTTGATAAATTAATAAAATAAGACTCCGAACATTTTAATTATAAAGTTTTTACTATACGAAGATTATTTGACTCGGATAACTTTGCTTTGCCCTAAAATCAAAACTTATACATACCATATACAATTGTGACCACATTTATAAAACCGGCTTTCTATCAATCAACGTCAGTATCACAATCGCCGTTGGCTCCACGTTATAATGTATTGATTATTTGCTTTGATGGTCTCAGAGAAGACGTAATAGATTAAACATTAGTACTATGGTAAATAATAATATAGTAGTTTGTCATTCATCGACTGTAGCTTTAAGTTTGTAACGT
The DNA here is from genome assembly GCA_905132885.1 of Moricandia moricandioides. Classification (NCBI taxonomy): domain Eukaryota; kingdom Viridiplantae; phylum Streptophyta; class Magnoliopsida; order Brassicales; family Brassicaceae; genus Moricandia; species Moricandia moricandioides. The sequence continues at coordinate 123,925 of CAJHQQ010000996.1, read as the reverse complement.
CTGACCTGAAATGGTTTTTCTTATTGAACCGAAACTAAAACAGATTAATGTATTCCAGACCGTAACGCCATGACTAAATGCAAGTTAATTTTGGTAGATTTTAGTAGATAATTGATTGCAAACAGTATAAGTGTAGTTTTTTTGGTATAACTAAAGTGGACCAAGAAAAGATGGTATAATCAAATCAATAAGGCAAATTTAAGGAGATTCCAAAACACTAAATTTTGTGTGATTGTCTTAAATAATAATATAAAAATTTAACAATATACTAAATTAGGTGTTTTTGAATAGTGTTACATAAAATTTGGTATACTATTTATAATTTAATTTAATTAAATATTATGCATTAATTTAAATTAGTAACTACAAATAAAATATATAAATTAGTTGAAATAAAATAAATATATAAATTTGTTATGAAACCAAATTATATAAATTAGTTAACATAATATTTATATAAAATCCAAATAAACATATAATTATAATATTCTAACAAATCATAGATTTTAAATATAATAAAATCAATATTAGTTATTACAAATAGTTAAAGAAAAATTCCAGTTCTAGCCCAAGTTTTATATGATTCTCAAATCTTACAATTAATGAATGATTATTTTTAAAATAATTTAAATTTATGATGAATATAGACTAAACTATTTTTTAATATTTATAAAACATTTAAAAACTTAACTCCACTTTTTAAACACTAAACCTAAACAATAATCATTAAAGTGTAAATCTAAATGTTAATATATTTTTGATTGAGAATATTTTTAGAAAGTGATAATTAACTTGTAGTATTCTTAACGATTTTTCAATAGTTAAAATATTATAATTAAAAATAATATATACTTAAAAATAATATTTTTTTTGATGTATAATCGGGTGCTGTGATCGGAGATAAAAATTAGAATAGAACACTGAAACTATATATAGTGTTGTTATGGTTGTAGTTACTCTAAGCGTTAAGCTTTTTTTTTTTTTTTTTTTTTTAAGCGTTAAGCTTTGAATGAATGAAATCGATGTTTAATCTATAACATTTAATCAGTTTATTTAGCCAAAAACATGTAATCAGAGTTTTGATTATCATCTAATCAGTTAAAAAACAACACAATTTCTCAAAGTAAGATTATATTTACTAAATATAAAACCTAACATAAAAATGATTACATGCCTATTATAGAATATTATATTCTTCTTTTTGTTTTCAGAAAACTATTGACTTAAGGCTATATAGATGATTAGATACTTTATCTTTCACGAAAATAAGAAGTTGTATCCAATTTGGAAAAGTAGAGAACAATTTTACAGAGAAGGACCCATTGGTGCTCAATTCTTTTTCCATAGAATTTTCCAAAGTATCTTATTTATTTATTTATTTATTTAATCTTCTCCTTTATAACATCTTTCACATACATAAAAATGAAAAACTTACAAGCAAAAACATATTCTGTTTGTGAAAGTTTAATATAATGTTTGAGTGGGATATATTTTGGGATGCCTATATAAGGACTATTAATTGAAGAGGGTATAACCGTATAAGAAATGTTATGACCTTTACAATTTAACCCAAAAAATAAATAAATGTTATGACCTTTACAATTTAACCCAAAAAATAAATAAATGTTATGACCTAACACCTAACCTAACAAGGCCAACGCTATTCTGTTTGATTTCACGACGTTTTGGTAAGTCTATTAAATTGCCTCGTGTTGCTTTCACAATTTAAACTTGTCAACCTATTTTACCCCGTATTATCTTTATTTTTTCTTAGGGCAGGTTTAACCAAAAACGGCACGTATTATTTAAGTCACTTTCCATTATTTACAAGAGCATCATCATGTTCATTGTACAATTTTTAATGTCTTATAAGTTTATAATATATACATCATAAGTTACCACAGAAGTGTAATCGGATGGTAAAGGCGGTTCAGAGAGGTCTTTAGGGTTCTCGGTTCGGTTCGAATCTTTTCTCAGATTATTCATATTGTGATTAGGTGATATAAATTTCTAACTTCCCCTACAAACAGCCGATTTACCTAGCACCCGTAAATAATTTTTTAAAAATTAATTAGTTAAGTTTTAACATGTCAGATATTTTGGGTCAATAAAAAAAACATGTGTTTGTTACCATTATTTGTTAAACAAATTTTTTTATTGATATACAACTTTTAACTTTAATATTTATATAATTGAATATTTCAAACTATTCACAAAACAACCAACAATAACCAATTTTCAGATATAAATAATCACACAAAATTGCTTAGTATAGTATATAGTGTACATAACAACTGTTTACATTAATCACATTTACTTTTTTTTAAATTAAATAGACATTTATATTCCTATGATTAACTAATGTAGACTTAAATTTAGTTTTGATGGTAAGAATTTTGAAAGTGATATTTATATAAATAAATAAATACTTAAAATTTTAAGTAAAAATGTAAAACTATGTGGTAGATAAATGTATTTATATAAATAAATAAATACTTAAAATACTTAAAATCAGAAAAATGTATTTTTCCGTTTTTGGCGGAAAAATATTTTTTTTGGTTTTAGCAGAAAAAATGTATTTTTTTTATTTTAGTAAGAAAATACGATTTTGTAATTTTTCGTGAGTGAAAAATGATATTAGGTTTAAGCTTATAATTTGTTAAATGTATAAGGGGTATAATAGACATTATTTTATTTTGACAGAACCATCTCCATCCAGATGATCTAAATTGGTTGAGCCGTATGAACTTTAAAATTAAGCCTGAAATTTTAAAGTCATTCAGATTAGCCATCCAGATGGGTTGTAATTTTAGTGCCTAAACAAACAAAAGTCTCCTCTCCATCCAAATGACTCATTTGGATGGTAAAACAAACATGGCCTAACTAATGTAGACTAAATTTAGTTTTGATAGTAAGGATTTTAAAAGTGAAATTTATATAAATAAATAAATACTTAAAATTTAAGTAAAATTGTAAAACTAATTTCAAAAAGAATTTTTAAATTTCAAAAAATTGTAAAAGTTTGAATTTAAAAACTTATAATTCAAAAACTATATAATTTTTTATTATTTATTTGTATAAACAAATATTTATATATCTATAAAATAAGGAAGAAAAATCTTTTGGCTTTTTAATGAAATCTTATACTTTAAGGATTTGTAAAAAAATATTCTTCTAGTGAAGACAAACATGAAAAGCCCTACAAAAAAATGAGGTAAAATAACCGGGCTTCGTAGCCTGGTGGTAAAGGAACCTCGGCTGAGGTGCCCGCCACCCGACTTCGAATCCCGGCCACCACATAATTTACCTGCGGAGTTGGTGTGGCGCTCCAGACCACTTAGCGTAACCAGGGGTCCTTAAGTGGACGCTTAAAAATCCTGTCATGGCATAAGCTTAGGCCCGGTGGGCTAGTCGATCACGCTTTGTGGTCGGATATTGGGTTATCAAAAAAAAAAAAAAAAAAAAATGAGGTAAAATAACACCTCCATTTCTAAACAAAGATATCGACTCCATCTTTATTCTACTATATTTTTAGTTTGCTCACAAGAAACCTTTACACAAGGTATAAACTCTTAGAGGATAATAGAAGATGCAATTTAAAGTGATACTATATATATCTATTGAGTTGAGCAATCGAATATTTGTATAGAAAAACAAAAGCCACGTCATTTGAATATTTAAGCAATTTATTGCCCATGTTATTTGTTGTATTTTTGTTTGTCCCGTTTGCCTTATGATACGTCGTTTTCAGTCTATAGCATATGATTTTGGTTATTAAGTTGTGAACTAAAAGACAATTAGAAACCCACATCTATTCACAAACTATACAATGACGTACTTAGTCGTGCAAATCACTATTCCACAGATCATAATTTAGCAATTCTTCTTCAACTTACGACCAAATACATACTGAAGAATTGAAACTATATTAAAAAAAAAAAACACTCATTACATTCAGCAAAAAAGGAAAAAAAAAAACTCATTCCACCCATGTTTCACTTTCTACGCCAACTTATTCTACACGGGCTGGCTTTAAAAGCTTTAGATAAAGCCCATTAGTTATGAAATACAAATAAAAAGTAATACTCCGTATTGACATAGATGTGGGAATTTACTACTGAGGTTTGGGCTTGTTTATATAGGCCTATATAGGCATATATACACAACTGAAAATTTTCATAAGAGAATCAGAAAAATAAAATGATGAAATATTTTTCATCAAAAGAGTAGTAGATATATTAATATATAACAAACAAAACATATCAGAGTAACCCATAGTAACAATGCAACAACCTCCTTTCTTACATCCACAAATGACTAACCAATTTCTATCTTTTCGAGGACATTTAGGCATAGCCCGCCATACCGATATTTGAACCGGAGCGGTTTGCTTTGTGAGTAGGCGGAGAAGAGACAGATTTGGTAAAGTGGAAGTAGTAGTAGACATTAAAGATCATAGTTGCAACCGTAAAAACTGCTCCTGCAATGAAAATTCCTTTGCGTAATGACTCACAAGAGAAGGCTTGTGCGCTCAAGTACTTTGTGTGGTATGCGTTCTTCGTCGCTCCCGCAATTAAACAAGCCTCAGCTACCAGAAACGTCATCCTGCAATTATCAAATTTGGAGGTAAAGCTACTGATTCATTGATGTTCAAGTCTTTTAACCAAACAGCAGCAACTAGGAAGCAAAAAGGTGGTCCGTGATGATTGTTTAGAGATAAAAAGCTTACTCTTACCAAGAAGAGATGAAATAGATGATAGACCAAGCACGGTCACTTCCTGGGGATAAAGGTCTACCAAAGCACATACATTTGGTGACACCCATAAGCAAAGATTCACTAGAGAGGAGGAAAAGGAAAGCTCCAACTCCATAACCAGTGGCTACATCAGAGCTATAAACACAATACGTTGCATTTGTTATTGGGTCTTGTATAGATTTTCCCTGTCACCAAAGAAAGAAAAGAGAAAACCTTTTTAAGTTTCACACAAAATTAAACTCAATCTATACTTAGTTACATATGTTTCTCTAACTTCAGCTACAAAAATACTATGAACATAGTCTCAAACGGTTAGCTGAATCGCAACAAGTAACTCTAATGACGAAACAGATCCAAGAAATAGAAAATCTTCCAAGGAAATGTTCATCAGCATCATCCTATCGTATATTCGAACTTATTGTTAGCTTTGAAAGTGAAGTAGAGTTCGTCTGAGAACAAAAACCCTAAGCTTAGAGAAAACAAAGTGAAAAGAGTGGTTTACGATGCTCCGGCGGCGTTCGGCGGCGATTGAGAAGCCGAAGGCGACTAAACAGAGTGCGATGACGAGGACAAAAACCAGTGTAGAGCCTTTCCCTTCTCCCATATCTCCGGCGAATGAGAGCAATAGAGACGACGAAGTGAGTAAGTGAGAGCTGGAAACCAAGTGACTAAAGTGAAAACACGACCAGTCGAAACGATGAACACGTGCGAAACAGCGCGTACATATCACTTTTAAGTTATTAATATGTGAGTAGCTAATTCACGTGGGCTAGAAGCGCGTTGATAAGGTTTATTGATTTTTTTTGTTTGTGTTCGGTCCTTTTTAAAAAAAGTTAAAAGTGGTGGCTTTCCGATAAAGGTCATTCCCTAAAGTGCTGGCCTTGATGGGCTTTAAAACCCAAAACGTTTCCTTCGTAAGCCCGATAGTTTCTGGACGATTTTTTTAATAATATTCAGTTTACAAGTGTGACAAAACTGAAATTACAATTTTCTCTATTTGTTTATTCGTAATAATAAGTAAACGTATTTAATGTTTCAAAATTGCGAGTGATACAATATTACAGTTTTTGTCCCACACTGCAGGGGAAAGTTAATGTCGGGAGGTAATTAATTTTTTTTTAGTTGTTTGTTTCTTCACTAGTTCGATGTGAATGAGTGGCACTACATAATTTTGATGCTTTAAATAAATTTGTATTAATTCGAAATAAAGGAAGCGAAAATTCCGGCCAAAAAGTTTGACGAATCTTTTGGGGTTTGATTGACACATTAAAAGCAAAACAAAAATTAAATTATTGCAAAGCTTGATTTTTCTAAAGTTGTAAGCAAAGAATCGAAATAGATCCACAGACAAAGAAAATAATGAGTTGTCCTCATGTCACTTGCCTGGTCTGTAACCAACTAACCATTGCCTGCTCGAATGTACACAAATATATAGATATTATACTCTATTACTCTAATATATTATTCTATTTTTACATCATAATAGAATAATTCCTAAATTAACTTGTATAATGTATTTCCTTTCCTTTTAATTCGGAATTAGTAAAAAAAAAAAAACAGAGTAATGATATAATCATTCATTTTTTATTATTTTCTTTTACTTATATTTTCGAGTTAACATGTTTATGTGTATTTTAAAATGCACACAATATTCTTTTTCTTTTTTTCATTTACACAATATTCATTACTTCGTTTAAATGAAAGAGCACCATTAATCATAAACGAGCAAGTAAATGAGACACGAAAATATTCAATTCCATTGAAATTTACATATGTACAAAAGAGACAAACATAGAAATGATATCTTCACATTTCAAAACTCTTTCCTTTTGTTACAATAAGGAATAAACACTAATGCTCTTATTTTTCACTAATGACACCAACCACTCGCTCTTCCTTTTTTTACTTTACAAAAATTCCCAAATTGGACCCAAAATGCTAAATTTTATATTACAGCCCTTTTTTAAAATTACCCAATTTTCCAACATATTTGCACATTTTCACCAAAAAACCCACATGACATGATCCATCATCATTATCAACCCTAAACCTCTCTTTTTAATTGTTTTTTCTTTTAAATCCATCTCTGTTATATATTTGCACTTTAATCATCTCTTAAGCAAGAGTCGGAACGCTGCTGCGTCTGTCCCTGTCAAGACAACTGAATCCCACGACACGAACAACAGGTTTGTTCCCATAGTTAGTAACCGCCCTAACGCAACCGCCACCACCGCTCCTTGGAGACGACGGTGGTGGCGGCTTGGTGGCGCGTGGGGTGGTTGAAAGAGGAGGAGTAGCCACCATGAAAAGGTCGTCCCGAAAGAGCGAATCTTTTGTTAAAGGGTTAGAAACTCTACTTGGCGGTGACCCTGTGAAGAAAGGATCTTGCTCACAACCCTGTAAAACATAACATAACACACAAAATCAATCTCACATATATAACCAATAAAAAAACAAAACTTTACATAATAATTCTAGATAATAATAATCATTAATATACCTTTGCGAGGATGAAATCTAACATCTCCTTCCTTCTTGAACTCGATTCACATATCTCCATCTCGTGACTGAAAAAAAGTCAAAAACAATCAATAAAGTTGCTAGCTTTACATATAAACATAATGAAAACGCTAGATCTGTTTATTACCTGACTTGCCACCGGAGAGATTGAGCAAGGTGATGGTGGTCGAGGACATCGACACGACGCGGTTGAGGGCAAACAACGGCGGAGTTTCTCCTGGTCTCCTCGAACGAGTTTTGTTGTTGGACTCCATAATAGCTGTTCATCTTTTTCTTTGGTACTGATCAAAAGAATCAATCAAATCAAATCAAATCAAATAAACCACTAAGCGAATACAATTTCTTGTTTTATAGATTGATGAAAGGAGGCAAGAGAGAAAGAAAAATGTTATATACAGGAGGATAAGGAAGAGGAGGTGGTCAAAGGGTAACGTGTTTCTTATGGAGATCTGGTCACTATTGCATATTTTAATTAATTACAGATACTTAATTAAAAATTCAATTAAGACAAAAGAATTGTAATAAAAAGAAACACTTGGGACATATTCGACGATACGGGGGAAATTTTATTAATATTTTCTTTTGCTTTTAATAATTTAGAATGCTTATATATTTATACAGTGACGATGCTGTCAAAATCATAGTGGAGACATGATTTTTTTCCTTCATTTATTTACAGAATAATAAGTAATCTAAATAAAAGTCATCAGAAAAAGACATATCTTTCATCATAAAGACAGATCGGAGAAGAACACAAACTCAAGTTCGATGATCTATAGCTAGAGATGGTAATGAAAGTTTATGTCTTTCGATAAAAAAAACAAACATAAAGGATAGTTTCAGATCCAACGTACGACGAAGATATGGACGAACAAATCAGATAAGGAATAAATTATCTGGATCCAGATCAAATTAACCCGACACTGCATCAGATGTATTCGAGAGAAAGAGAGAGAGAGATACCTGAAGCTCGAGAAAAGTAAGCAAGAAGAAGAAGAAGAAAGAGAGATCTGAAGAAAAAGTCTTCTAAGTTTAAGAGAGAGCCTGTAGCAGACAGCAATGCTATGGATGAGGAATCCTTATTTATTTATTTATTAGTATTTATTTTCATTAATTCCTATAACTTAAAAGTAACTTCCTTTTTGCGTCATAATAGAAAAACGCTTATTTTAGCTCTAATTAACTTTTTAATTAAACACATTTCATAAAATTAGCTGTGCATTAGTATATTTGAATAAGATATGTCTACAAAAGTAATACTCTATCAAACAATTTGAGAATTTTGAAAGACTGAATCCATCAAATAGATATTTTAAAGTTTTTATCACAGAAATAAAATTAAAAAATAATAATTAAAATATCATTTTTATGTTTTGATTTTTTTTATTTTAAATTTCACCTTTCAAACCCAATTCAATAACTTTAAATTTTAAAACTAAATTAATTAATGTAAATGATATAAATATATATATTTACACTTTTTAATAAAACTTATTTTGATAATTTTTATCCGTTTATTTTTGTGATAATTTTTTTTTAATATTTATCTCGAATATTCCTCATTTTGAAACCAACTCGTGATTTTAATTAGTTTTTTCTTGTTGTGTTTTGTCCACTGTCAACTAGTTTGTATATGAAACCTTTACGAGGAGTAAAAGTAGCTCATAGCCTCAGACAACTGACTGGTACGTACGTGACAGCTTTTTGCCTATGAAGCTGTTTGTATCATGCTCTGTTTTGTACGTTCCTCTTCATTCGAGTAATTGATGTTTCGCTGTGAGAGATTCAGAAGGCAAGGCCATCAGAGGCTGATCCAGAAAGACAACTTAACTTGAGGGGATTAGAACAGTGGAAGAGGTTTTAGATGCGTTCTTATTTTGGGGAAGCGGATCAGGTAAACAAGGAAGAAGTTCTGTCCTTTGATCAATTCGTGTGGCTCTCGGGTGTTCTTCATGATCCGTGCGATTAAGAATAGAGCCTGAGAAGTAGTAGTAGTCCAAAGAGGAGGTGGAGGAGTGGTACTAGTAACTTGTCAGGTAGATATGGAGCTAGGCCAGAGATTGGGGTTTAGAAGAAGGACTAGCGCGTGTCTTCGGTTGCAACAACAGATTCATAGGCTTTATATGCCATTGATTTGAGGAACACGATCTTGTGTGTGAGCTAAGATTTACATCATTATAGTCATCAGGAAAACCCTATATAGATAAAAAACGGTGCCTAGTTGGACTCAATCCACAATTTTGTGTTCTTAGACATTAAGGCCCAAAAAGTATATTTCTTACTTGGGTCAAACAAATAATTATCCAAACGAAGAAAGATTACAATAATTTACAAGTTACAACAACATTTGATACCATTGTGGTAGAAATAGAATAGTATCCAAAAAAAAAGGATGTTGTTCGAATGCTGATCACTCATCGATCAACCCAAAAACTTACACTAGTTAAGGTTTATTATATATATATATATTTTTTTGGTTCAAACACTAATGATACGCTAGATCGAATGAACATTGAAATTGATCTCAACGGGAAACAATATTTACGTGAACGTTTGGTTCTATTGGTTCAAATGTGTTTGGCCTTACTGGTTCAAAGGTGTTGTTGCTTCAATGATATCAGATTAAAAAAGCTACAGATAAACGATAAAATTCAGGTAAAAATGTATATGAGAAGCTTTAATATTTCAGAGGGGGGCCAATGCAACAACTGTTTAATTTAACTCAGAAATCATAATGAGTAATGACTCATGCATGTCCCGGCCGTACCTCTATATATTTTAGGGCTTTTAATTTCTTACGTTTCTTTGTTATTTTAACTTTGCATAATCTCAATTCATGTCTAACTACGTGCGTATATTGCAGTTTCATTCTCATGTTATTCTATGAACAGATGAAACTACAGAAAAGTAGAATCATTATGACAGGTTCGTAATATTTTAAACTAGTCACTAGCTAGCTATAAAGAACTAAACATTTCTTCCATTTTTTATAAATATATAAAATAAACACGTAGTAGAAAATCATAAATGAATCCCCAAATATAATATCACAAAGAAGTAGGGGAAAACTAATAAAAATATGGAATTTAGATGGGACTTGTGGTTATATGTACATATAATTAAATATGAGAATTATATACACTAAGAGCACCCTTAATAGAGGGATTTTAGCTTCAGAGTTTTCAAAATATATATGTGTATGTATATATTTATATTACTATTTAGTTATGATATTTTTAATTTAAAAGGAAATTCAATTCAAAGTATATGCAGAGATACTTTGAATTGAGTTTTATGTAAAGTTAAAAACCTCACAATTAAATATTATTATAAATATATACATACATATATGTTTTTTGAGAGTTCCGAAATTAGAAACCCTCATTGGAAAGTCTCCTAAGGGGTATACCTTGACCCACAAAGTCCCTCTGAAGCTATAGTTCTCTTGCTTAAAAGTCACAAAGCAATACACTTTGAGTTCCATGCTCAGTTCTCTCATTTTCTAGAGAGAGTGAGAGAAAGAAATAAACTGATAAAAAGAGATCTCACATAGCTTCTCTTTAACTCTATTCTTCACTCTCATAAGAGTCTTTATCCTTAACTTCTTCACGCTACTCATGTAGGTGTTTCTATCATCTCATTCTCTCTCTACCGCTCTTGCTAAATATATATTGAATCTTGTAAAAAATTTGCAGGAGACCTGAAGATTGTAACGCTTTAGACCTCAATAACTTACCTGATGATCCTTCAAGAGATTTTTTCCCATTCTTCGAAGAAGGCTCTTCTTCCTCTTCTTCTTCTGGTACACATACTCTTAATTTTATTCTACTCTCTCTCTCATTTCTTTTACTACTTGAACTATTATATTTTGAAAACAATATTTACTTTCTGCCTTGGGTGTGGTTGTATATGGAAAATAATGATACTAAGTAACCACCATAATAATTGATTAAGGTTTGGAAACCAAAGATGTTTTTATCTAAAGTACATGATGTGAAAATCTAACTAGTTTACTACTGAGTAGGAGGATTCAGAGAGAAGCAAGGCAAAGATGGAAAAGAATACGAATGTAGATTTTGTTCACTCAAGTTCTTCAAATCTCAAGCTCTCGGTGGCCACATGAACCGCCACCGCCAAGGCAAGATCCCACTCTTTCTTCTATAGAATATGTCTCTCTCTATATATATATGTATGTGTGTGTGTGTGTGTTTGCATACATTAACTTAAATTTTGTATTTTGTTGATTTCGGTACGATGATTTTAGAGAGGGAGACGGAGTCACTTAACAAAGCTCGTGAACTTGTTCTTCGTAACGATAACTTTCCTCCGTATCATCAAGGACCTCCCTCGTTTAGGTACTTTATGTTTCCTATATTTTCATTATGCAATTTTAATTCATCTTCCTGTTAGTTCTTACTATAAATATCACTCGAATCTATCCTTTTTATATTCTATATAGTTACCATCAAGGGGAAGTGCATATAGGAGACCTAATGACACCATTCAAGCCAATGATGTATCCACCAAGATTATTCTCCCCCTCCTCCCTTCTGCCGCCACCACCACCACGTGTTCAATCTTATATATATCCACCACCATCACCTCCGATGCCCTCATCGTTTCCACACTGTCACACCAACGACTACTATTTGCACAACAGTGGTACACATCACCAAACCCTAAATAATAGCGGTTGCGGTGGACGTGCACCGCCTGACTTGAGTTACACTTTCATAGGTGCACCCGTGGCTAATGGCTCTAGAGTTGCTCCTCCTCTTCCGCACCCTCTACCTCCACATCATGGGCTATAATTAATGAAATGGAAAAATGTTAATTTTTCTCCATTAGATGTTAAATTTTTTATCTATATTGTTTTGTTGGAATATTGAAAGAGACATGACAAAGTAGCTGATAATGACAAAAAGTGAAATGCAAGTTAGAGAGGAGAGTGTTGGCATTTTGGGGTTAAGCAGATTGTATTTGCATGAGCAGCTTTTTTTTTCCTTGTCATCTACTTTCTTCTTCTTTTTTTTTTGTTTGTTTTTATCGGAGCTGTTTTCTTAGACCACGTAAGGTGTTTTGTCGTTCTATATATATAAGTTCTTGATTTTTCTTTTTCCTCTTGAGAAACAAAAGAACATAGAACTGGAGTGTGACTAGAGAGAGAGAAGAGATCAAGTTAGATTTGGACTTCTTCAATAGTTGAGTTCTAACTAATTATTATGGTACTACTTTGAAACATTCAAAAAACAAAAATTTCGTTTTTATGTTTGATCGTCGTCACGTTATAGACAAATGATAAAAAAAACAATTTTTATTTGATAAATTTCGTTTCTTCTTCATCTTTTCTGTGAGGTAGTAGTTTTTAAAGCTGAAACGTAGACTAGTCCTAACATTAGTAACGCAGTGACCAAATACACTCTGTAAGAACTTCAGGTCTTATATTGGTTTTCACTTTTCATATATATATATATATATCCACGGTGAAAATGTCCTATATACTGATCGATTGACACAAAACTGCAATTGTGATCTATATACATTGTGGTGGACACTAATAGATATAGTTCAGCTAAACAATAAAAAGAAAATTCAAATACTATTACACTACAAATCTAAGAACAAAATGAAACCTAAATAAAAGAATTACACTTTTTTTCTTGTAAAGTAGTCAAAGGTAATGATCAAAAAGAGATAGAGAGAGAGAACGATCAAACATATGATATCAAGCTGAAGCATGTTTGTGTGATAAAAGGAGAAAAGGGAGCAATGCATGAAAAGAAGAAATAAACCATGGTTTTATGAAAGAAGGCTAACCCTAGATATGTATTTTCAGTCTTCCCAATATATAAATAAATGATAAAATCAGAGAGGGAAAGGAGGGAGAGGTAGATTGAGTGGATCAGTATAGATATGTGTATGAGAATAAGTTAAGACATAGACAACTGTGGTAAGGACTCATTGATGCAGTTAAGTTTCTTTTGTTTTAGTCTGTCGATTACAAAATCTATTAGTCTCTTACATCAGCTTTTAGCATTTCTTAGCTCTCTTTTTTTTTTTTGTCATCTACCGTTGCTTAGCTTTTCTCCTCAATTTCAACTCTACCCTACTCCTATAATATATACTGCATGTGTGTTGATTCACTCTCTTTTAATCTGCGGACATGTGAACACTTGCTGTCAACAAATTGTAAGGTATTTTTGGGAGCAAAAATTTTAATATAATATAAACGTAAAATATTCTTCTAACACCGAATTAGTTATATCCAAATATGTATTTTCTACATCAATTTTGAAATATATGTGATGAACCTATAGCAACATCTATATATACACGTCTAGTGGTAAAGTGATAGTCAATCATTCACCTGGACTAGCAACGCAAAATTTAAAGTAGTACTTAACTACATAAATCCACTTATTTATTTGCAAATGGTTGTGCATCTAGTAATGTAATATGTAGTGTAAAATGTACTAGCAATATGGTACACGCATATCCCTAACTAAAAGAGTTTAAAAAAACATTTAAGTAGCTAGTGACATAACATTACATGATAGGTGTGCGCGCCTATATCTTGAAGTATTCGGTCTAATTTTAATCCCTGACTTCCATGAAATAATAAAAGTGAAAACAAGACTTTATAATTTACGAGAGGAACGAGTAAGTAGGAGCCAAGAGTAGATGCAGGCCGGTCCTCGCATATACTAAGTGAAACAGCAGTGACAACATGTCCCAAAATTTATGAAGAAAATTATATGGATATAAACCCTCCCAAAAAAATTTCTAGCCCTCCAAATTTATAAAAAAAATAGATTTATTTAAAATTTAGCATAGATCTCTTACATCTCAGGACCAATCCTGAGTAGATGCTAGATAGAATATGTGTGTTTAAAAAAGGATGAAACAGGAAAGTAAAGCTTTTTCTATTTATGCAAATAAAAGTTTTTTAGGGTTCAATTACCAATTGCTATATTGATTATTATAGTAGTTTAATAGAATAGGCTGCTGAATTTTCTGTTCCTATACAATGACACCGCCCCAACTCTAGTACACACTATAACCATTTAATTTTAATTCTTCCTATAGATTTTTATAGGTCTGTTTACTTTGGGCATGTTTTAAGTATCAAGGCTGGATAGTATGAGCGTAGGATATGACACACCTACTTGTCTTTCGGTACACTAAAGCAGTACCACAAGGCATAGCTAGCCGTTTGTAAATTGTACTATGAAAACAACAAATATAATATCATTTTCTCATACAAACTCGAACACCAAAGTAAGAAAAGCTGCGTTTTAAACGTTTAAATTCTATTTGATTGATACGTATTTTCGATTTTTGAATGGAATTATCTAGGATGCCTTTCTTTGGTAAACCGCAATATTGTCTAACCTTCTACATCACTAAGAAGGTATTGACTTTTGTCTTCAAGTCATCAACTTATATCTTTATTTGATAGTTTGGTGTTTCAGATGTGTTAAATTTTTATTTGAGTAACATAGAAATAAAGCAATGCCCTCTTTGGCAAAAGAACGTACACTTTGAGGCCAATCAGAATAAAAGAAAACAGAAGTCACTCAGAGACACAGGTCATAGAAGAAGAAGAACAGACACATATGACATATCATGATGGCTTGTAGTATTTGGTGGCCACGAACGGCATCTTGGTGATATTGCCTTCATAAGGTTTCCCGCGGACCAAGATCTTGACTTTGGTCCCTGTCTTGTGCTGACCAGACTTCACATACCCCATGGCTATGTTCTTCTTCAGGTTGGGACTAAACCCACCACTCGTGATCTCTCCAATCTTGTTACCATTCTCATCATGGACCTCACTATGCGACCTTGCTGGTGGTCCTGAAGAGAAAAATCCAACCCTTCTGATCGTAGGTCCATCTTGAAGCTGTTTCAGGATCACATCCGCACCAAGAAACCCTCCTTCAGCTCTTCTACGTTTCCCTATGGCCCATGTGAGCCCAGCTTCAACAGGAGAAATGTGTTGCTCCATGTCATTGCCATATAGACAAAGCCCTGCTTCTAACCTGAGACTGTCTCTTGCTCCTAGACCCGTTAGCTTTACCTTTCCCTCGGACTTCTCCAAGATGGCTTTAGCTAAATCAACAGCATGCTCGGATGGAACAGAGATCTCAAACCCGTCTTCCCCAGTATACCTGTAAACCCAAAACAGACAGATTCATTAACTGTGAGATCTTTAGAACTCTTCCTCTTGGATCTAGAAACATGATACTTTACCCTGTCCTGGTAAGGAAGCAGGTGGAACCATTAATGTCCAGAATCTGGAACTGTCCAAAGTAAAGTTTGCTCAAGTCTTCTTTTGTCAGGTGTTGAAGCACTGGAGCAGCCAAAGGACCCTACATCACAAGGTTCAAGATCACAATGTATTATATAACTACAAGTAAACATCGAAGCAAAGGGGACAATCTTTTGGTTCAAACCTGAAGGGCGATAAGAGATCTCTCATCATGGATATGCCACGAGACATCACCTCCCTTGGATTTAAAAACCTTCATGTGTTCTTCAATGTGAGCTAAATCCTTATCTCTACAACCAGCATTCACCACCAAATAGATATGCTCATCAGTCACTTTAGTAATCACCGAGTCATCAATGGCACCTCCCTTCTCATTAGTGAACACTGTCAAGCTCCCTGTTCCAGGAGCCAAACCAGCCACATCAGCAACCACGAGTGTCTCCAGGAAAGGAACACAGTCTTTGCCTTTAAGACTCAAACCACACATATGTGCAACATCAAACAAACTCCCATTAACCCTGCAGTTAACCGTTGAGTCAATGATGGAGTCTTTGTACTGAATTGGCATACTCCAACCAGCAAAAGGAACCATCTTTCCACCATGAGCTACATGGAAGTCGTGAAGTGCAGTCTTTTTCAGGTCAGCACCAGAGGCCAAGTAGCGGCGTGACACAGCTTTCTTGTCGGATTGAGCAAGACGACGTGTTATGGATTGGCCTAGCTGCCATAGACTCCCACCTCTCATCTTCTCCTCCTCCTCCTCAAGCTATATAAACAGTTTGATCACAATGAATGAATCTTTAGACTAAGCATTTTCATCCGAAGATATATCCAGTGGATTGACATTTATAAAACAATCTAATAGACAAAAAGGAGAACACTTTTAATCTGTAAAGCCTTAACTATAAGTTTCAGATTCATTACATAACATCGGAAAACCAATCTGGGAACTCAGTAGTCACAGTGAGATAGAAGATATCTTACAAAGGTTGAGACTTTGTTTTGACTCTTGGAGCTTCTTCCAGATTCCTGACACTACTACTTTGTAGTGTTATTGTAATTTAACTGATGATTCAGTAATAAACAAATAAATATTGGTATCAATGGGGAAATGGACTTTATATATTTATTGAGGATTAAAGGTTTCAATATTGAGATTTTGGGGTTGGTGGTGGTGGAGGAATCATCAACCAAAGGAAGAAAAGGCCAAGGCAACCGCATCCTCATTGAGTGGTAAGTATTGTTCTCTCTTTATCTTCTTCTTTTAAAATTTTGTAAAAATCA
Source organism: Moricandia moricandioides (assembly GCA_905132885.1). Lineage (NCBI taxonomy): Eukaryota > Viridiplantae > Streptophyta > Magnoliopsida > Brassicales > Brassicaceae > Moricandia > Moricandia moricandioides. Next base: position 107,093 of record CAJHQQ010000996.1, on the reverse strand, counting down.
AAATAAATATAATTTACAAAAGTATTGCAAATCACAAAAAGAAAAAGTAGTGTTTGATCTTTGTTTCTGATACAACTTTCTTGTTGAAACTTTTGTTTTGTGGTAGAGATTCTTTATGCTAGGCATGCTTCTATGAATATGCGTCATTGGTACCACTTTGGATAGTAATATGAGTAAGACATATTCTTTCTAAGTTTACTTTTTTAATATGGATTCAAAGACATAAGAACAAGCACATAGCTCATGACACACACTGAACCACACAAGTCTTCCTTTATTTCATTTTGAAGCTGTGATCTCGACCATCATCATTGCTCTCCTCGCCCTAGTTCCTTCATAAAATCTTTGTTGTCTACCAGAACCTGTCGTTGTTAACCACCACAAAGACCTTTCAGCAAAATTCAACACTGTATATCTAAAATGGAATCTTGAATTGAACCAGACCAGATTCATCATCTATTTCTCAAATCACTAACCGTTTTCCAGCCATCTGGATCAAGGAATGAGACAATCTTGGTGCCAATTCCAGGAACAGGTCCAGGCTCTCTAGTGATTTTTCCTCCTAGCTCTTTATTGACTATCTTCACAACTTCACCGCTTTTGTACACATCATCTGTGCCTATTGCAATCTGTTCATTACATTTATACCATCAAAGGAAATAACACAAACCGGTTAAAGACAACATTAACAGTAGGAAACAGTCTTAAACACACACCTGTGCATATGCATTGCCCTTTGTGTACCCAGTCACGCCGTAGTTATAGGTTAGCTCCAAAACTACCGACTCATTATATCCCATCATGCCTATGGTGTACTGTTTTATCCAACAAAAACAAAGCTCGTTAAGTCACAACGTAGCTCAATAAGGTAAAAATACTTATCTACATTGTAACACTGATTACTTCACCTTGTATTCAGGTTTCTCAATCCTTCTCAAGAGTCTCATCCCAAGGGCCTGCAGGGAATTACAAAGTGAGGTCATATAAACAAGAAACTCTACTAATGAATACCAAAACATACAGAAAATGTTTACAACTGCACTGTGTTACCTTTTCATAGAATTTGATGGCGCGGTCAAGGTCACCAACACGAAGCATGACCTGACAGAACGGTTCAGGAGTTGGACCTCTTTGAATGAGCTCAAAAGGGTAACCATCAGGGTCCTTCACAATGGCAATGATGCTGCTTTCACCTTCGACCGGACCAGGCTCTCTGGTGACATTTCCACCCTTGGCACGGACGGTCTCAACCATTTTGTAAACCTTAAAACATAACTTTTCGATGAGGGACTGACATGCATTTTATTGGTTTCTTAAAATCTAAAAATCATAAGTAGAAGGTCGACTTACATCTTGAGTTGTAATGGCGAAATGGCCGAATCCATCTCCAATGTCGTATGAGCTAACATTATAATCTGTTAACATATAAAAAAAAGTTAAAACTCAACATAAGAAACAAGTAGTTTCAGTTTTGTGGAGAAGTGCATCTTGGAAATATCTGAAAGTGGATTCAATGCTAATAGAAAGACAAGAGAGTATATACTATAAGTGAGCTCCACAGCGAAGTGGGATTTTTCAGGTCCAAAACCCATAAAAGCATTAGAATATTTCTCTTCAGGGACGTCTCTTTTCCTCGACACCTTCATGCCAAAGCACTCAGTGTAGAACCTAGTCAAGAATCACTCATAAAAACACCAAATGTTTATATCTTAAAAGAGAAAAAAAAAGAAAAAAAATGAATAGTAATGAAACAGAGAAGAAAGACATACTTGATTGTGCGGTCAAGATCACCAACACGGTAGACAACATGGAAAAAACGACGAGTATCATTCTTTGGCCAATCTAAGAACTCACCATTTGGAGCAACATCAGTCATTTTTCTAAAAGAATCAGAGACAAAAAAAAAAACTTAACACAAAGATCGTCAAAGGAACACATAAGATCCAGAAAACATGTGCAGCAGTAACTCACCTGAGAGAAGATGAACTAGGCGAGCAGATAGCACTGGACTTGGATAAGTTTCTCTGTGGAAAACATTCAGATTCTAACTGACCGACAACTTCTCTGCTACTGCCTGTGATATATTATTACCATCACATACGCGTTACAACCGATGGATTCATTAACTAATAGTCATGTAGGTCTGATTATAAGTTGTGATTACATTACCTGATGAAGAAATGTATAAGAAGATGATGAAACAAACACATATGTGTGCTTTAGCCATTTTTTGATTTGTCTGAAAACTCTTCTCTATATCGACTTTAGCCTGCTTATCTCCTATTATATATACATATAGAGATTTAAATAATGCTAAATTATAAATCAAAACGACCTATTTAAATATTTTGTAAATAATAAAATATAAACTAAGTGTAAATCATATTTCACCATATTAAAACTTTTTGTTTGTTTTTATATACGGTTTTTCGAGATTCATAATTTATTACATCCCAAAATATCAATTAATAGTAATAACTTCAGTCAAAAATATACTTTTTAATTTTTTGTTAACAGCATTTATTATGAGGATTTAGTGACAAGCGGTTTCTTAGTTTTGGCAAGTAGTCATGTCCTGATTTGAACTGAACAATCAGTCTTTATTTTCAACAAAGCGCCAGCTTTTGTAGTAAAGATTATGAAACTAATTAGAGTTACACAATCACTAAGACATTAGAAGGTAAGTAGAAGGGTTTTTAAAAGGGCCCACCAACTTCTTCAAAAATCGGTTACAAAAGCCATTAACTAAAAATCGATTTTTGGTTGATTCTATACTGTTCGCGGGTCGACACGTATCAGTGAGCAAAAACAGCCAAGGCCTTGATACGTGTCGACCCGCGATTAATTTGTTTTTTGATATTTTTTTTAAAGTAGAATATTTTTTTATATTGTTCTTAGATATGTTTCTTAGAACAATATAGATTGATTCTTATACTGTTCGCGTATAGATTGATTCTATACTGTTCGCGGATCCCACTGATACGTGTCGACCCGCGATTAGTTTGTTTTTTAATATTTTTTTTTAAAGTAGAATATTTTTTTTAAGAAACCCAAAAAAGGTTACAGCTATAATGATGCTCTTAGATATGTTTGGTTTCAGGTAGTTACCAAGTTATTCAGTGAACATTAAATTTAATGTACAAGCATGTTCTTAACAATAAGCTAGATTAACTGTATATCTCAGCAATGAAGAGTTCGAAGCTAAGTTTGGAAGATGAGAGATTGAGAGAATGGTGAGAGAAGAGTCGTGGTGTATACCAAGCCATAAAACTGGTCTTCTGTTTTTGTTTGTATTCACATGGTTCTGCACGGTATGGCAACATGAAAATTGGAGATTGTCCTCGGTTAACTGACTCAATCTATAGGATAACATCCGAGTATACGGATGAAACTGGTGAATTCCTACAAAACCAAAACGCAGTGCAAAATCTTTAGAATCGGTTAGGAACTTGCCTTGGATAAGTTAATGCTTCTTAAAGCAAAAACAGCCAAGGCCTTGAACAGCACACCAGGACCTTCTTCTAGCTAGAACACTATACTTGTCTGACAGAAACAGAAGCATTACTACTGGACATTATAACTTTCAGCTGATTTAGTTACTGTATAAAGAACTGGTTTTAGTTACCTTATATGGTCGATCTGTTCTTGGAATCATAGGCTCTCTCGCAAGTATAAGAAAGCGTGTCACATTATTAGCATCATCCTGAAAACCAAGAACAAAGTATCAACTTAAAGATTGCAGATGATTAGTAGAGGATGGAGACTAGTTACTTGTATGTTCTCGGCAAGAATATCAAGACCGTATATATTTACAGCACGTACACTTGCCACTGCTCCTATACTCCTCTTGCCGCTTGAAGAAACAGACTTAAGAAACTCTGAGTGTTCAATGACTAAAAAAAAAAAAAAAAAAAAAAAAAAAATGACTAATTAAGAAGTACAACCTTTTAAGTTAACTGAACAATGAAAAAAAAATCATGTCACCTGAGCAGCAGTAGCAGTGTCTTTTGCAGAGACTCTCTGTATGCCTAACTCCTTAAGTGAATTCACACATTGATCAAGCGCCAGGAGAGAAAATAAAAGTACTCAACATCAGTCAACTTGGGATATAAATCTATTTCCTCTTGGGGGTGAAAGCAAAACAGAATCTTCCTCATGTTATGTATCTCAGAAGTGGATACATTGTAATAATGGTTGGAGAAGTCATGGAATGCTTTGATCACCAGCTTACCAGTTTTTACTTAGAAAGAATCTCCAACTTTCCCTCCCATATTCTATCTCAGTTTGGTCTAAAATAATGGCCCTTCTTCTTCTGTTTCACTATTTTAATTATCTATGTTCTTAGGCCATAGAAGCTTTTCATTTTGTGCTAAAATTCTAGGTTTTAGGCCCTTCTTGGAAACAATTGTATCATTTTTTACCAATGAAAAAAACATCAGTTTTTAGATAACTTTTATTACAATTTACAAGTTTTGAAAATAATAAAGAAATCATATAGCACATTCCTCTTGTCTCTTGGTCGCTGCCTAGCGCTTCCTTCAGGCTTCCTTCAACATGGCAAAAAAAAAACTAGCGCCTATGGCTTGGCAGGCAAGGTAGGTACACTCTGCTCATCTCTGAAGAAGTTTTGCGGATCTACGGCAGTTTTCACTTTAACCAACCTATCAAAGTTCTCTCCAAAGTACTTCCTCCCATAAACCTCAGCTTCTCTGTAACTATTTGGCCCATGTGTATTAACACCAATATCCAAATCCCTGTAGTTAAGATACGTGTGTCTAGGGTTCTTGGTCACAAAAGGAGCCATGTAGCTATAAAAGCTTCTCGTCTGTTGCAAGAAACTGCTCTCAGCTGCAGTCCCCGGATCTTTCCAGTTAATCGAGTGCTGGACTTTGTAAAGCTTCTTCCTGTGTGGGAATGGAGTCGCTGTTGTAGCCACCTCGCTCATCTTCCCTCCATAAGGGTTAAACACTAACCCTGTTTTCCCAACCTCTATCATCTTCTTGAACAAATAATCTAACCCCTCTTTGGTAATCTCTGACTCCACGTAATCCGACTTCCTCTTCCCGTAAGATGCTGTGTCCGGGCTACGATCCAGTAAGATCTCGGGTTTAACCTGTGTAGCGTTGTCGTTGTTCGCCCACCATAACACCGACTGTATCCACGTAAGCTCCGTGCAGTTCTCTTGCTTCAGACCGAGCTCTGGGAAGTCTCTTGTTAGTAAAGACAAGACATCGCTTGACTTACCAAGAAACAGAGCCACGACCGAAGCTCGAACCGTCTGGACTTTGTTTCTAGTCACTGGCTGTATCAACATCCTCATGAAGAGACTTGGATCGGTCTTGGGAGCAACGAACTGCCATTTATGCACCATATCAACGGCGTTTTCGTCTAAGTTTTTCTCCACTCTGAAGACAGTAACGGTCGGGGGAACGGGGACGAGCGTGATCTTATAAGCTAAGATCACACCGAAGCTCGCGCCTCCTCCTCCTCTAATGGCCCAAAAGAGATCCTCTCCCATTGAAACACGGTCAAGAACACGTCCGTTAACGTCAACAATCTTAGCGTCCGTGACGTAGTCAACGGAAAGTCCGTACTTTCTGATCATGTTTCCATAACCTCCGCCGCTAATGTGACCTCCGGCTCCGACAGTGGGACAAACTCCGGCGGGGAACCCGTGGAGCTTTGTCTTTTCCCATATCCTGTAGTAAACCTCGCCGAGGGTGGCACCGGCTCCCACCCACGCGGTTTCGCCGTCGACGGTGATGTTACGGAGGTTGGACATGTCGAGGACGAAGAAAGGGACGTTGGAGGTGTAGGAAACGCCTTCGTAGTCGTGGCCGCCGCTTCGCGTTTTGAGCTGGATGTTTAGCGACTTGGTGCAGAGGACGGTTGCTTGGACGTGGGCCTCGGAACGGGCAGCGATTACGATCGCTGGTTTCGGGGAGGTGGAAGTGTTGAAACGCGCGTTTCGGATGTAAGCGCGTAGGGTAGGGGTGAAAGCGGGTGCGGTTTGGGGTAATACGACGTCGGATAAGGAGTTAGGAGGAGATTGTGTTTGGTTTGAGAAACATTGGAGAAAGTTTTGGTAGAGTGCTGTGTTTGGAGGAGAGATAGCGGCAAGAGACGTTGATATGAAGAATAAGAAGAAAGAAATTAAATAAACGAGCTTCATTTCTTTTTCTTCCTATGATTTTCTTTATTGGTTGATTTTGTTTTGGGTGTTCTTATGTGGTGTATATATATAGTAAATGGATTCTTGAAAGTTTTAGTTGTAATTCTTACCTTTAATTTGGCTAATATTAGGTCTCGTTAGAATAGACTATATTACTAAAAGTCAAGGTTTTTCTTGTTAGTATTAGTCAATTTTGTTTATCTTCTGTTACGTGATAACTCTTATCGGAAGAAAGTATTTATAGTTGAATATGATGGTTGTAACAGCCGGAAAAAAGAAAACATATATGATGGTTGTAAACTTGGTGTTTTTATAGTTTTTTTCTTATTGATTAGAATGAAAAACAAGATCAGTGTGCCCAATAACGATACTCGTATAACTTTGAACACAGAGAACTCAAACAAAACAGTGAAATATTTACAAAGAAGCATTAGTTCATATAACTTGTTCGCTTTTCACATTATGTTAACGTGATACAAGACAAGGCACCATCACTATGACACTATTCAATATCTCTTGTGTTCTTCTGGTAATAGTGGAGGTATCAAATTGTTTCCAAAAAATAGATTTATGGTGGAATAAAAATGTATGTGGTTTAGACTTTTTGATAATGCTCTTTCTAGATGTCTACAAGAAATTTGTGCTTGCCTCAGCTAATGTTCTTGAGTCCAAAGAGAGAGCTGGTGGGCATAAAGCTTCAATCACTGATGCTGGATTAGAGAGTTTCAAGGTAAATAAGAACTGTTCAGTGTCGCTTATGACAAAGCCTGAGGAGTTTGTGGAGTCAATGAAGCAGATGATTGAGGCTACTGGTTTAACTGCTGCTCCAACAGGTAACTCAGTAGCTGTTGGTGCTGAGAATAGTCTCCCTCCCATTAGAGCAGTAAGGCTTGACCAGATGAGTAGACCGGTTTACAATTTTCCTGTACCGGATATGATCCTAGGTTCTCTGAAGACTCTACTCAATAGAGTACATACCACCTTCTGAAGTAGTAAACCTATACACATATCACTTTGTAAGCTAAAACTGCAGCTGCATAACTCTTTGAGTCTGTTAATAATGAAGGTTTTTTTCTTGGTGAAGAGTGGCCCTAATCACTCTTGACCTAGCGAGAAGCAAACACTTTGCTAATTGGTTTGATTTGTAAGTTTCCGTTAGTTAATTAACTTGGTTTTAGTTTTGTTTAAAGTCATGATTATCTCGATTTTTATAAAGACAATAAAAATGTGAGAAAATAAAACGATTCACAACAAAACCGTGACAAAAACAAAGAGTTAGAACCCCAGACGGTACGGTCGGCTCAGATACACGTAATTTGCTAAGGTTTGAACGAACTTAGGATTCTGGGTATGATCAAGAGGCCAATAGATCCTCGAAAGTGTCTCTCTTTTCTCTTCTCACCTCCCAAAAACTCTTCCTTTGCCCCTGATTACGATCCAAAAAAGAGTTAGGCTTTAGGATAAGCTCGAGTGATTTTTACTTGTCTTCTTCTGTTGGGTGTTTGTTTTTATTTCTCAGATTAATATGGATTTCAACTATCCGATGCTGGTCCTGAGTTCCTGGATTGGTCAAGTGAGTTTCTTTAGCTCCATATTGTTTGTTATATATGATCATTGGTAGGCTATTTACTTCACTAGGCTTACGGAACTAAGTGATCAACAACAGTTTGGTATGTTCGTATGTGTATGTGGACAATTTTATTGTATTCCACAGATTGCTGACTTTGGTCTTGATTTGCTATGGCGTTTCATACACATTGTTGTGACCTTATGCCACATTGTCTCTGGCATCTTTGAGGCGGTCGAAAGCTATGCAATCTCGTTAGGATTGGTTCAGAAGTACGGCTCCATCGACATTGAGAAGCTCCGGTGTCTAGCTGTTGTAGTGGACATCGAAGGAGCTCGTGATGTTTCCAAGGTTATTGAGCTTTTGCAATGGCTAACGACCATTGGGGTGAAACAAGTTGGTCTATTTGACCCTCAAGGTAAGTAAGTTGCTTTTATCAGTTAATAACTTCGAACTGTTCATTCGTTAATATGTATGAAGATCCTTGAAAGTTGGCTTCTTTAGGTTTATTGAAGAAGTCCAAGGATATGATCCTTGGAATGGTGCCACGTTCAATGTTGTTACAGGTATATGATAACCGCATACCTTTCATCTGAATGAACTACAATCTCTCTAGTGTGCTATATTGGTCATTAATCAAATCTTTAGCTTCTCCCTAGGTTATAATATAAAGAAACCTTTTGTAGATTAGTAAATGTATCTTCACATGGAGCTATCTTTGATTGTTACTTACCTGCTCACTGTGTTTTTTTCTTTAATAGGAGACTGTTGAGAAGGATATTTCCGGCATTGCTTTAGAATTCATTTCGTCTTCTGACAATAAAGAAGCTGTTGTGAAAGCAGCCAACATACTTCTTGAGAAGTACTTGAAATCCAGCCATCCTGAGAAGGATGAAGGGGAAAACGTTTTTACTGAGTCTCATTTGAACGCAGCATTAAGAGTTGTTGGTTAGTGTTGATTCTCTCATATGGAACTCAAATATATATATATATATATATATATATATATATATATATATATTGAAGTTTCTTGAAGAGAAACTGATGATCTGAACTCTGGCAGGTGAGAATGTACATGTTCCTGATTTGTTGCTGGTTTATGGACCTGTAAGGAGCCACCTCGGTTTCCCTGCTTGGAGACTTCGATATACTGAGATCGTGTATGTGCTTTTTGCTAACAATTAACTCTTATATCTTCAGAGCTAAATCTCATCAAGTTGGTTCTTTTCTCGGTATTTGTTTGTTGATAGACATATGGGATCGTTGAAGTATATGAGATATGGTTCCCTTTTAAAGGCAATCCACAAATTCACAGGAGTGAGGCAAAACTATGGCAAGTCTTTCATCCTCCATTACTATATATTCAACACAAGATCAATTCACATTCTTTACACACTGAAGTTCCAAACTTTGACCTGGATTGAGTCAGCCATTGGTTACTCTCTGGTGATTAATGGGAGGAAACTGATATGTTTTGGATTGTTCTTAACAGGGGCTTGATGGTGATTGTCATGGTTCTAGAGAGCAGAGCTTCTGATATTAATTTTTGGATTTGTGAATCACACTATTGGAGAGCTGTTAATTCAGTGCAGACACCATTGTTGTCAATTTGTTCACATCTTGTTCAGACAATTCCACGTTATACAGATTCACAACTCAAAGCTGACATATGCCTTGGCATTGTTACGCAAACGCGAACCAAACTGAACTCAGAAGTCAACAACTTAACTCAGTATCAAAGAGAGGTCTAATAAAAGACTGCTTCGCTCAGCAGGATCAGAACTAATCCAAATTAATTCATTTTCAGCAAACATCTAAAAAAGATCCCATTAAAATATATGTTTACAAAGCTATTAAAAGAATAAAAATATTAATTACGGCTAAAAGTTATGATCTAATTTTTACGTTATAAAAAATAAAACGTTTATGCTATTCTAACTGATATATATATTCTTTAACAAAAAAACTGTTATATTATATGCCATCATGATTCATTGCTTGATATTTGACCAAACATTTAATTTGGTATGGTAAAATACACCAATCATAATTTTAATTATATCTTCTTTTGCATTGACTGATTATTTTTCAAAACTTTTCTTTTTCCCAAATGAATCCCATTGTTTTAAATAATAAAATCATATAATAGGATGTGCACAGCTTATGTTTAAAATTTTCTACATGGAAAATCTAATAATATAATCTAATTTACACTAAGAAACCTAAGATTTTTAATAAATTGTTGCCAAAACAAATTAATGAAAAAAACAACAGTTACTCCCTTGACCAAAAAAGTTATGGAAACAAATGTATTTCCGTTGACTGTTGTCTAGATAACTACGTAACATATCAAGAGTTATACACTATTCAGCGCCGGTAATAATATGGCGAAGTCGTCTCCGGTGAAGATACCAGCCACTACTTTAGAGGATTATGCTCACAGTCCATTCCATTACGCCGTCGTTTTAGGAGACCACGTTGGTTTGACTCGTCTTGTTTCCTCCTTGCCTAAGCTAACCGAGCCAGAACAAATACACACCGAGTCAGATTCCGTGACCCAGGAGCGACTCGTCGAGCAAATATCCGCCGTGATAGACCGCCGTGACGTTCCCTTACGCGAGACGCCTCTCCATTTAGCGGTGCGTATAGGCGACGTTTTCGCCGCGAAGACGATATCCTCCGCCGGCGCCGACATCACGCTCCAGAACGCCGCGGGATGGAACCCCTTGCACGAGGCGCTTTGTCGTCGGAACACCGAGATCACGGAGACGGTGCTACGGCATCAGCGTCGTTCGGCTTGGTGTAAATGGAGACGGAGACTGCCGCGTTTGATCGCCGTCCTCCGTCGTATGAGAGACTTCTACATGGAGGTTTCATTCCACTTCGAGAGCTCAGTGATCCCCTTCGTCGGAAACATCGCTCCTTCCGACACGTACAGGATCTGGAAACGTGGAGGAGATCTACGCGCGGATACTTCTTTAGCCGGGTTCGACAGTTTCAAGATCCGCCGCGCGAACCAGAGCTTTCTTTTCCTTGGTGATGGAGATGAGTTTCTCGACGTGGCTCCCGGTACGTTGCTTGTGTTGAACAGAGACGATAAAACAATATTGAACGCGTTTGAAAACGCTAATGATCCGGTTAGCGACGGTGAGATCGCCGGTTTTTGCTCTCAGACAAGCTTGTACCGTCCAGGGATGGATGTTACGAGAGCAGAGCTCGTTGAGATGAGGAACTGGCGACGGCAAGTGAAGACTGAGACGGTCGGAGAGTGGAAAGCTAAAGGTTACGAGGTTGAGAACGTGAGTTTTAGTTTCAAGTCGCGAAAAGTTGTTGCTGTCGGAGAAACAGAGGAGAACTCGTCTTCGGAGTATCAGAGTAATCGGAGTTTCTCAGAACCGTTCTGGAGGCAGCGGAGGCAGAACGGTTGTTCCAACGTTGAGGAGAGAGAGTTTCAGCCGTCGTCGTCGTCGCGGAGGAGGAGAAAGGCGGTTTCTTTACCGGCAGAGGGGGTTCCGGTGGCGGCTTCCGTGCCGCGGATCAAAGAGAAGGAGTTTGTGAAGAGTTTGAGTCCTTCGGTTTGGTTAACGGAGGATTTTCCTTTGAAGACGGAGGAGCTGCTTCCGCTGCTTGATATTTTAGCCAATCATGTTAAAGCTGTTCGGAGAATGAGGGAGCTGCTCACCGCTAAGTTCCCGCCGGGAACTTTCCCGGTAAAGGTAAAAGCGACCGTCCTTTGAAATTACTCTTTGAGAATTATAAACCGTATTATGCCAATAAAAGTCACACCTGTTGCAATTTTATTGGATGGATGCTGATGTAGCAAACATTATAAGGGTAAAATCTAGGTGACACTATCAGTTTTCTGTTTGGTCTGAAAATCAAACATAACTAGACAGTCCTGATTACATTTTGGTTTTTGGTGGGACCCAGTTGTCAATACCGGTGATACCAACGGTGAAGGTAGTCATGACATTCAGCAAGTTTGTGCCTCTCTGGCCGATAGATCAGTTCTACACACCGCTATCAAGCCCGAGATACCTCTCAGCTGCAGTCGAAGACCAATGCGACGTGGAGAGTGAGGAAACATCCGACATAAGAACGTCAACAAGTTCACGGTCATCGTTTTCATCTTCGTCTTGGCGGAGACTGAACATCACGGGCACCGGGAAAAGTTCACATCGACGGTTGGAAGAGGAGCAGGCACAAATGGTGGATCCCTTTTCAATATCTACAGGGTATAGGTGGACGAGCAACTCAGATAAACCAGGTAATACATATCAAAAACTAGTTACATTTTGATTATTGTCATTATATACAGGGTATCATTAGTTAGTAAAAGTAAAAACTAAGTCAATATATTGAAAATGAAAGAAAAAAACAAATACTACGATTTGTATCTTATAGACTTCTTTTTAAACTATGAAAACACTAAATTTAATTCTGTTGATCAAAAATAAAAAGATATAAATGCAGTAGCATCGTAATCATAACAATGGTATTATTTTTCTGTCACGCAACTTTTTTTATTTTGTAGGTAAGAAAATCACTCTATCGTGTGGATGCGCTAAAGTAGTTCTCCGGAAGAAATGAAAATTTTGGGCCGAAAGTTTAATGGGCCAAGATCTCAGGCGTTAGATTATTAACAGACCTATGCGTATTTATTTTTGTTGTTGTAAACCCATCAAACGTGATATAAAGTGATACTGTAAGATTCCAAGAAGGATGTTTCTTAGATCTCGAATAAATAAATGAGAGGCAGTGATGTTTTCATTTATAGGCTTTTGATAACCTAACTCTTGATGATGAGTAGTCTTTAATGTTCTTCCATGATATTAATAAATGGAATTAGAATTATATATATGTGTATATGACACAATTGTAGAGTAAAATAGTAGAACATAAAGAAAAAACTAAATGGAGTTAGGTTGTTTTTTTTTATATTTATAAATATTTACATGTTTCCTTATACTTTTTTAAAAAAGTTGAAAGATTCCAAACAACGTTTGCTTTGCAAGTTGGAAACGAACTAACATGAGTTGGCAAGTCCATTCCAAGACAACCCAAATAATCATATGTCAATATTATTATCTATAAAACATAAAGACATTAGGTTAAATGATGACATCTTAATAAATAGTTTACTAAGAGTATAATTAACCGGGGTCTCTTAAGGTGGGGTTCTTAGTTTTTCTAAGAGACATATCTTAGCTTTTAACTAAGAAAAGCTAAGAACCGTCTCTTAAATAAGAACCATAAGAGCCGTCTTTTAGCGGGAAAAATGCAAAAAAAAAAAAAAAAAATTAAAAAGACAAATTTTTCGTTAAGAACCCCACCTTAAGAGACCCGAGTTAATCATGACCTAATACGTACACTCAAAAAGAAAATAAATTGACAACTCATCCACTATTAGTGTCTCCATTCTCCACTCATCTTGCTCATTCAACATCGTTTCTTTCCTCTTTGCCAAGAAGAGCTCCACGAACTAGAGGTATTATCTATTTATTTATTTGTATTATACTATAGAAGATTTGATATTGAATAAAGTTCTTGTTTTGTGGTCGTAAAAGTATGGCTAGTGAAGCACCGAGTTGGGCAGATCAGTGGGGGAACGGAGGAATTGGGGTGATGGCAGCCAATGAGGAGAACACTGACGGCCAGAAAGACGCCGCCAGGAAGAAGTCCGGCAAGACCAAAGCAGGGTTTAACAGAGCTAAGATGGTTGGATTTATTGGTGTAAATTGGATGAAAAATCTTGTGAAGAGGAAGAAGAAGAAGAAGGATGCTACTTCTTCATAAATAAATAAATAAATATAATGTGATTTCTGCTGCTTCTTTTCCTCCTTTGGAGTATCTCAATTTACTATTATTTCATTCTTTTAAAAAAAATGTGTTTGAGATGGGGCATCCCACGAATGAATTAAGATTTGTTCGTATATCTATATTTACACATTGCCAACGTATTTAATTGTCGCTTACATGTGCGTTTCCAGGTCTATGGGTGTCTTGCATTTCCACTCTATCCAATTGGTTTTTGTCAGTAAGCTTTGCAAAAATGAACGCAGCATAAGGCCCAAAATACAGTCTATCCAGGCCTGTCCGAACTTTTATCGGCCTACTTTGGTTAACTGAAAACCCCCATTAAGGGATGATAATGATGATGATGAATTGATGATGTTATGGTTTACGATAAGTTTGGTTTTCCTTTAAGAAAAATGGTTAGCGTTAACAACTTCACTTTGGGGTTCACATTAAATTTTAAGTATACATTTACGTTGGTATATGCATTTCCACTGTAGAGCGTTTTAACATGAGTAAATATAACACATGTTCAAACTTTTGAGATTATTATCAAGTTTGGCCAAAAAAAAACCTTTGAGATAAATCAAGAGACATGAAAGCATATGATCACTTCCGTGAATTTTTGAAGAAGATGCATATGATTTTTTTTTCTCATATGTACATAATAAAACATAATTTCCGATGATATATTTTGACATTCGGATAAAAAAATATTTTCACCTTTTTAATAAAATTTTAAATAAATAATATTTCTTCTATTTTGTAAAGAATGTTATTTTAACACATTTCATGCGTACTAAAATTACAGAATATATTAGTATGTTTTATGTATAATTAATTAAATAAAAATCTAGTGAGCATTCAAAATGACAAAATAATAATTTAATATGTAAAATTATATTTGAATTGTAGAATAACAATTTTTTTGAAATAAAAACAAATTTAAAATGATACTTTAGCGAAACAAGTTAAAAACTTAACAAGAAAAGAAATAAATAGGGAGGGGGGAATATTTGGAAAGTTGAGCCATATTAGTTTCGAAATTCAAATGTGTATTGAGAGTGAGTAACACAACCCCACCAACATGCCTCGCTTTCTCTTACAAACCTCATAAATACTGGTAAACTGAAAGCTCGTGGGAACATTGTTCCTTCAATTAATCGGCTATCTAGCATGCATGTAGCATACATAGTTACATTTACGTATTATTTATATACATATTATTTTAGTCTGAGGTTATTTTCATAATCGATATCATCGGTTCTAAGATAGTGTATACTTTTAAAAAAAAATCAAATATATTAAGAACACATAATAATACTTTTTGAAAAAGTTTTATATAGAAACAATTCAAATTTAATAAGCCAACCTCCTTTTTGGTATGGGGTTGTTGGTCTAATTAAATGCTAGTATGTCGCCTTGCCCTCTCTTCTTCAACCATCTTCATATTTATAACTTCTTCTTCTTCTAATTAACTTTGCAGTCCCACAATCTTTTCAAATAGCCACGTTCTTTTTTTTTCTCCTTTGATCCTTTGATGCTAGCTACTTTTGTCTTTGACTTCGTTGAAAGTAAGAGGTCTGCAAGGATCCAGTGATGTTCACCGGTAAAGTAACATTTTCAGTGCCGACAGCATTTTATATACTAGCTTATATGGTTTGATAGTTGTGTTTCCTGATTTTTCTGAAGATGTTGAATTGAGATGTAAGGTCACGCGAGATATTAGTGCGGTTCAATCAAATAGCTTTGCTCTTACTTGATAAAGATCGGTTTTGTTCGATTGAGCCGTGCCAATATCACGCGTTAAACCAGAATGACCAAGATGGTTTTATTAACTTTGAAGGTTTTCCTATCAAAATTTTAAATTGTTTTCTATTTTGAACAATATCTAATTGGTAATGTCTTACTGTTTTTTTTTCTGTGCATGCTTCCAAGGTAAAAGGATGTTAGCACGCGACACAAACCCCAAAACCCAAGTACAACTGCGATATAACACTTCTATTTTTAGAATTTATAAGGAATTTTAAGCAAAAAATGTAGTAACATGCTACGAGAGAGTAAAAGTAGAAGCTAGAATGCAAATGTTGTCGTAGCTTTCTATCGGGAGGATATTCCAGCAACAATACAGAGAGTTATAAGTTTTAATTTGTAGTTATCTACACTTTTGGCTATAGTTAATTGGTTTGGCTTGGTTTCAATTTTAGTTAAATAAAAGTGTATGGTTAATTATACGCTCGTTGTTAATCTTACAACAATAAGGAAGTCTGTTTTTGGACTCACTCCCAGTAGGCAATAAGGATTATTATTAAAAACCATCAAGTCGTTCAACATTTCCGGAATTATGTTTGTGGAAAATGCAAATACTTTCCGAAACTACGTTAGATTATTCATAATTTAGTGAAAAAACAAAACAGTTTCCTTAGTATTCCCACAACGAATGTGTTACCATCAACTATGTGAATCAAAATGTTCCAACTTATAAAATCCAAACTCGACGGTAGAAAAATTCCCAAGATTGAATAAAGAAATTACGATGCGAGAGTCGACTTAAAATCCGTTAGACTTGTTCCAAAAATTTAAAAAATAAAAAAATACAATTGTAATCTCGGGTTTTTCAGAATTTGTGGTTGGAATTATATTTTTAAATTCGGGTTTGCTCGGGCTTCATTCTATCACTATTAGCTACGGTTTTGGAGTTTTAGTCAGAGACGGATATCAACCGCTCTCAAATCTGTTGGTTGGGTATTTCAAAGTCGGTTTTAAATTTGATTTCAATGTGTTCTTCAAAACATCGGCTCTAGGATTTCAAGTGAAACTTTTCTACAGGTCTTTTCTCTCTTTTGCCATCTTATTGTTCTTTATGTTTTCGTTGAGTTTATCTCTATTGTATTCGACTAAACCCATTAGACCTTTGATTTAATATAAGAAAGTCGTGTTAAGAAAAAGCTTCTTAAAAATATGTCAGAAAAAAAAAAGATAGTGGCAGTGAGATTTAATGAGAAGCAAGAAAAGAAAGGCATGTGGGAATTAATAAAAAGGCACAACAAGAAGGACTCTATCTGTCTGTCATAGTACAAACCAAATGTGACCATAACCATTATTTCATTGCCTCTCATTAAACCACTTCACTCACTATTTTCTGCATTCATTTATTCATTTTCTCACCCAAAAACCCTACTAATAGTACCATCTATAAAACAAAATTGTTTTTCTTTTTAATAGTCTCTATTATAGTCCCCAAGTAATATATTGTTGTATTATTAATAATTTAGTAAGAACATTTTGTTATTCTTTATATTTTCATGAGTTTGTCCATAACGCAGTTTCAGGTTCACCACAACGTTCATGAACATCGGCCATTCTCTCGGCCGACAGACAGATTCCACTGCATTTCCAGTCAAACGATGCCGCACAAACATCTCCCAGCATTGCTTTTAGTTGACAATCTGCATTTCAAAATGAAATTAAACTATATTATCTAAAAATATTTTTAAAAAATCAAATTAAAAGTAAGAATCAGTAAATCAAGTCTGGATCCTTCTATAGGCTCGAAATACCCCCAGGTTAATCCAAAAGTAAGCATCGGTAACTTTGTACATACTAAACCAAACCGTGAGCCAAACCAGAATTGTTAAGCTGTTTTTTTACCATGAGGAGAAGTACTGCAACAGAGTCTTTTGTCATTAACATGCTCAACGTCCAATCCTATGAACCAAGATCCCAACGACACATCCTCATTCGCATACTTGTGTAGTAAATCCCTTGTTTTTAACAAAAGTAAAATTAGATCCATTAGATTAGAGGTCTTTGTCCCAAGCATTTTGGTTGCATTTGTACCGTTATTTAAGCAAACTTACTGGTTGATCAATATGTAAGTAGCTAGATCCTTAGAAATGGCGTAGAACTGTCCCGTGGCATGGCGAAAATACCTGTTACCGATCTCTCCAAACTTCCAATACTCCGGTTCATGGTACTTCACACCCCTATTGTTTGCAAACATTTTACTTTTAGGCTGCTGCTTGTATGCTGTTTAAGAACCTAGGTGGGTTTTTTTCACTTACTTTCTTGCTAGGACAGGACCGGACTTCATGCATCCAATATAAGCACGAGGCTTGTTCCGCTGACTTGATAAAGTCGCCTTGAGAGTAGCTGCCAAAAAAGATATCAAAACAATAAGGATGAAGTGATATACAATATTAAAGATGAAGCATTTTGATTAGTTTTTGTTTACCAAGATTCACATGAACATCATCATCAACTTTGATGTAGAATTCAGCGTCCCACAAGGAAACAGCTGTAGCAAAAAACGTCTTTGTCTTGGCAGATAACTCCATGTATCCCTCTGTATGTTCCTGTTTTTGTTTTCATAAGCTTTTAATACCAAACAAGCAAACAAGAGAATGAAGTTTCAGAACCATACGGGTTCTTACCAGTCTCAAGAAATCTCCATATGTTTTCTCCTCTGCTTCAATAGCTTTCTCAAGAATGCCAAGAGACAACGTACTGAAATCAGAAAACCATCAATAACTATATGCTTTGTTTTATTCACTACAGAACATGACTTCTCCTTTGTACCTGTGTCCTATAACAAAGCGAACAATGATGCCTTTCTCTTCCTCCAATTTCTTAAGCTTCTCTCCTAAACAATTATTTACAAAAACCAAAAGTTACTTACATTTTCCCAGGTTTCATTTACACTGAGGCAACTCGGGAAGCAGCCTTTACCTTGTGGCATCCATGTTGACCGGACTGAGTCACGTCTCTTACGACTACTAAAGGCAGTGTTGATACCAATAACCATGAAGTATTTTCTTTTCTTGGCTTCTTTGGAAATGTTAAACTTCCCGGACAATGATTCCCTCTCTGCTCTAGCAGCTACCAGTTTCATCTCTAAACTTGCAATGGATTTGTCTAAGATCCTGCATTTGTTTTTGATATATCTTAACATCAACATCATCCAAAAACATATATAACAAACGTTCATGGATGCATCTGGTAAAGTTTCCAAAGGATTTTACCCGATAGTGTTGTTACCATATTCCAAAACCTGCTAAAAACACAAAAGACCAAACAATGAAATATCGATTGTTCAAGTGAACTGATTATGCCAAAACCGCATCAGTCTTACATTGTTTTTATCTTGAACGGAATCACCAGATTTTAAGCTTAGTTTGGAGAGTGTTGATATGCCTCTAGCTTCAGGTACATTCCACATCCTGATATTATGATCATCAACAACCATTATTACCATCATCATCATCAAACCCTCATTCTCATATACAAGTACAACCCTTAACTCCATAAGATCAAAACGAACACAACCCCCGAGTCAAAATGTAGATCATGAGCAGATAGACCTGTCTGATAAAAGTACACGTCTACACCGACAAAATTCTAAACATGAGAAAATCTACTTAAATTTGGAGAAAATCAAATGAAGATTTAGTCCCAAGAAGATGAAAACAGTAAAGAAATAGAAAACACAGAATCGATTTAAACTCCATAGAATAAAGCTAGAATCAGACATGAACAGTGAGATAAGAGTTACCTGTTACTGAAGAACATTCCAAGGCAGAAACTAGTGAGGCAGAAGAAAAACATAGAGTTTCTAGAAATCACATTTCTTGGAGTAAAGTAGTGATCTCCAACACTTGCTCCTCCCCTGTTCTTGAAAGACATTTTTTTTTTAATTTGGCTGTTATAGCTCAAATTCCAGGAAACCAATGCAAAATCAAAGCTTTGTATAACTTGAAGTCAAAGATTCAATCTTTTTACTTTGTGGGTCTCTTTACTGTGTCTTTTCTGTTTGATGCAATATCTCTCTGACTACCTCTCTCTCTCTACTTGAGAGAGAGAAATGCATGAAGAAAGAACAAACACAAAAATGTTATTTTATAACTATAAAGTGTAACGTTTGGCAAAATACGTTTCTAATGATAGACTTTGGAGTTATCAAAATGTCAAAACTGATCATTTTTTAATTTGTTACTAATTCAAATGATAACTGCAGCTGCATATCAAGTACCTGAAAGAGTTGCACTTTGAACCGGGTCAGGTAGGTTTATTTTGGAAAATATAAGTTTCATGTCAATTCATTTCAGTTAGAGATCAGTTGAGAAGTATACAGTGTGTGTAAACAAACTTTGCTTAGCTTTAACAAAAAGCATAATCCATATCAATCTTTTAAATGCCTTTTAAGAACCATTAACAGAAGAAGAAGAAAGGATCAAAAGCTAATTTCTCTAGATACAAAGAGAATTTTTATACTTTCCTTTTCTTCTCACTTGCGTGCAGAGTGATAGAGGTCAATGTACTCAAGTGCAGGACGATTCCATGACCAGTCTTGCTCCATCACTGTCTTACACAGCGTGTTAAAACCACTCTCTCCCATTATACCACGCTGATATCGCCGTGCAAATAAGCAAAATAAACAAGATGCACCGGTTAATAGTAATGCTCCAATCAATGAGAGTGTTAGTTTAGTTTTACCTATTGAGAGCATAATCCACACCAGGAGTATCAGCCCCTGTCGAAGCTGAAGCCATTAGGTTCTCGAACTTGAGCTTGTGCTCGTTCTTTATCATGGTCCACATCAAAAACCGTGTCAAAGAGTCCTATAATGGAAAAAAAGATAAACCATAACCTTAGTCTTGAGGGCATCAAGTAAAGTTGTACTATTTCCAATCATAGTATGAAAGTTAAAAATTATGCTAAGATATAATGACATGTAGCAAAATAACAACGGATGATTTACAATCCTAGTCGCAGCCATTCATTTTAACTTATAGTTATCATTATGAATATCATACGTCGTTTAGTGAAATGTGATTTTCTTCTCTGTATAGCTCGTGAGAAAGATATAACTTGGCCGCTGCATATAAGCCACGTGTCAGACAAACCTCCATTATACAAGTCGACGTCAATCCTAAGCCATCCTCTTTCCCGACACTGACCTTTGATTAGAATCGTCAGAGGGTACACGTGCACGAACCAAATACGAATCCCATGGTACACAGCTAATTTAGTAATTTACACTCCAGCTAATCAGTAGAGATGCAAACCATTCTGTGGATTTGAACTATGGCTCTTTTACTCCATCAACTAGAGGACTAACAATGGATATGTAAATCTGCTCATGAGGTGTAGTTCCATTAAGAACCATGTAATCATGTAGCTCAACAACTTCCTCTCGACAGCGGTTCTTACTAAACCATGTAATCAGAGTGCCATATGTTATACTATCTGGAACAACACCTCTCTCAAACATAATCTTCAAAACCTCCTTAGCTTTCTCGTAACAACCAAACTTGCACAAATGATTGATCAAGATGTTGTAAGTCACCAAGCTAACCAGTTTCTCACCCTCTTTCTTCTGCATTTCAGATAAGATACTCACAGCTTCTTCAACATTCCCTGTTTTGAGAGACTCGTTCAGCAGCGTGTTGTAAGTCACAGAGTCCTTGCTTTCCATAGCGTTCACCATTCCTTCAGCCGCACCACTCAATCCTTGCTTGCTTAATCCATTCACAATCGAATTATATATCACAAGATTTGGCAACTTCTTCATCTTGATCATACCATCATATATCTCGATAGCTCTTTCCACCTTCCCTTCTTTTAAGTATCCGTCGATCAAAGTACCAAAGGAAACTGCATCAACACTCCAACCACGAACCAACATACTCCCTAGAATCTGATCAGCACATGTCAGCTTCTTCTCCGTTACGAAATGGTGCATTAGTGTGTTGTAACAAACTACATCTTCCGCAAGTTTCTTCTCTGTAATCCGTCTCTGGAACTTAACAGCTTCCTTTACATATCCGTTTCTGCATAGACCTCTGACAACAATGGCGTGAGTAAACCTGTCTATCTCCATCTCTTTACTGATCATATCACTCAAAACCAACATAGCTCCTTCCATGTCACCTTCCATAAACAGCCAATAAACAACAGAGTTACAGATAACGGTATTTGCCACAAGTCCTTTACTCGTCATCTCATCACACAACCTTAAAGCTTCATCTGAGCTTCCAGCTCTTCCATACGCATCAACCAAAGCTCCATAGGTTCTCTCATTGCAACCAACACCTGATTTAACCATGTCACCACGTATTCTCTCCGCCAAATCCAATCTCCCCGCCTTGCAAAACCCGTTGACAACCGAGTTATAAGTGACAGCATTGGGCGAGACAAAGCCACCAGACATAACTCTCATCTTCCCTAAGAGCTGTAACGCGAATCCCATATCTCCCACCTTACAAGATCCATCAATAATCATGTTAAAGCTAACAACATTAGGCCAGACCCCACGTTTCAACATCCTGTAAAACACTGATAATGCTTCAAGCAACTTACACTCCTTACAAAACGAATATATAACCAGATTAAAAGTGTTCACATTCTCAACGTATCCCAAAGAATCCATCTCCTTGTAAACCTTCCAAAACCAATCAATCTCATTCAATCTCAGTAAACAGCCCATAAAGTTATTCAACGCATGAACAGACACTCTAAACCCCTCTGCTCTGGCCTGCTCAATCACTTTACAAGCTCCTTCAGCATCACCGTTCTGTGTACAAGCTCTAACCAATGTATCAAACACATCAGGACACGAACCACAAGCTTGGTAACTTCGAATCAAACCAGACAAAACCTGTAAAGGACTCAACTTTCCTCCTTCCACAGACATAAGATTCACCATTATTGACAAAGCTTCATCGAACCTTCTCGAACTGACGAGCAAATGAATCATCACACAAGAGGCTTCAGACGGGTTAGGCACGGTGTTATTCCCCAGAACCCAGTTGTAGAACTCTAGAGCTAGCTTCGGGGAGGTTCGAAACTGGAGAAGAACTCTGCTTACCAATGGGTTTGTGAGACTTGGGGAGAGTTGGTGAAGAGTGTTCCATCTTCTTTGCCTTAGGTTCAAACAGAGAGCACTAAAGAGAATGTCTTCTGGCTCAGGGTTCGAGAACTTCTTAGCCACGTGGAAAGAGCGTACCAGGAATCTCGTTCGTCTGAAGAAAATTTGAGCGAACATACAGTACAGGAGAAGTCAGATAACGCCGGCGGCGCCGCCGGTGTAAGCTTCTGTGGCAGTGAGAAAGGTCAGGACTTTAACGAGAAAACGGTCCGAATAAAGACAGAGCTTATATACCAGACTTTGATAACCGGTTTAGGAATAACCGAAACTGGTATTGGTGATCATCAAAAGTATAATATTTGCAAATTGCACCCCCAAAAAATTCCTTTTTCAAATTATTTTAATTAATTTTTATATAACTAACAATTAAAATAAGTTGCTCAATCGGTGTATAAATGTGATATGTTCGAAATATCTATAAATAAGTTTTTTTCTGAAAATTCCTATTGCAAATTAAAAAAAAAAGAGAGTTTCAACTGCATGTCTAACAACAAGACATTAATACTGTAAGTTGTAATTTGATTTTAAGGACAAAGATTATAACATGGCTAGAGAAATGTTCCCCCATCGTAGACGCATAGATCAAAGAATACATTCGAAGAATATACTTTTGTTTTCGTGTTTTGTATAGTTTTAAGAAGTTGGGTCTATGTCCAATTTGGGCCCCCATGACATCGATTTAGTATTTTTTTCCACTCGCTCTACCATATATATAAACAACTAATATAGTATCATTTATTTATTCATGACCCATTGGGCACAGTGAAATCACTAGACACTTGCTTCACCTTTCCTCCAATGTCAAAAGTTTCACAAAGTTAATGTCAAATGGATCTTCAAGGCTTTTTCCGAATCTGTTCTTTTTAATCGGTATTTGGCATCAAAGTTTACAGTAATCTGAAAACATGTCATTATCAAATTATAAGATGTAACCCGAGCTCATTGATAAAATAATGGATAATATTAACTAACTTCATAAACCACAACTAGCACAATTGGATACTAGACGAACATGCTTTCATTTATCATTTATTGACTTTGTCTACTAAATATTGTTATAGAAAACATAAATCATTCTTGAATTTTCTATTAAAATCAATGGTAAATGTATTAGTTTCTATTTTAAAACAAAGGAATCAAATTGTTGGAAGAGGAGATAGAGGTGAACGGTGAAGAGAGGGATTGAGCAAAGATAAGAGTGGAAAGAGATGTGTTGAGCCCACACAGATGAAGGGGCATGACCACAATATAGACTTCTCCATCATATTCACTTTCAAAGGGTCTTTTCTTGAAAAAGGCAAATGCATTATAACTCCCAAAGGGATCCAAAACATTTTTTTTTGACAAACTTCCCTTCTCTTATGCTTTATCACAAGACTTTCTAACTTGTGTCACTTTCTTTTGACCCCATTCCATACCCTACTCCCTTCATAACCTCATCATGACTATATAACATACATGACTACACATATATGATATATATAATATGTGTTTGTGTGTGTTTGAGATTGTTATATTGATGTAAACATAAACCATATAGTGGCCACTGGTTACCAGATACTGTTTTATCGACCACTATATCAGTCCATTTAGGTATTTTTTTCATTCAGGCATCCATAGTTATACTGTCAGAGTTAGCTATGTCTTTAATCTCTCTTTTATGTTATTAACTTATTTTCGGTGAGGTGCCTAAATATAATTTATATAATAACAAGATGCCATTTCATGAACCATCATGATTTTTGTTGGGAAAATTTAATTGAAAATAGTGTCTTTTCCTGCTCGTGAGTGCCCACTTTGAAGTGGATTCTTTTGGACAGTTTACCTGTGGACACAAATAATGTTGCGAGGACACATCTGTTCTCATTAATTATATACAAACTTGCCTTTCATATCTTGTCAAATTATCACTTAATTAATAACTAGACCTAATCACATTTGATAAACTAATCTTTTACTATCATAAACAATACCGGTGCTCACCTCAATCATTAACATCCTTGCTTTGTGTTTTCCATTAATATCCTTGTTACTCGTACATGACATATGAATTGGATTTATCATTTAATAAGTTTAGCTAAAAATGAATAATACGAGGAAGAAAATTGTATAACTAATTTGCAGTTCTGCATAGATTTTTGTTAGGTTATTGAGTTTTCAGGTCATGATGATCCTTTTTTTCGTCAAAAACTGATTTATGTAATATTCATAAAAATTGAAGCCATTCTTTTTCAATCATAGATTCGAGCTTGAAAGAAAAAGTCAATCAAGTCACTCTCAAGAAATTATCTCTCAACCTTTGTAACCTATATCGTCTGCCTTGGGTCAAGAACTCCAATTTCAATCGAGCAGACAAAATCAATCAATGTTTAAAGAACTGTGGATGACCATGTCATAATTTTGGATATTTATAGAGACATTAAAATATATTTTATCTTAAAATTCATCGATTGAATTATTTTTATATAAATTATACACAGCACAGCACATGAGGTTCTTGAAATTTATACCACAATTAATTTAGAAATATAAATGCAATTATGCATGGGAAGCCAAATACGTCTTATACATCTCACGCTTGGGATTAAGAAACCTTCAAAATTTAAATTCTACACAATAAGCAACTTCTTCAGCTGAAAATTTTAAAATGTTTTTAAAATTATATATTGCTACTTAATTAGCCGTAGAATCCTGTTTGGCTCCAAATCGCGTCTCGAACGCGCCTTAACTCTCGTCCTTTAAGAGTCCTCCCAACCCCTTCGAACACCGACGCGCCGCCGCCAGATTTCCTGCTCCGCCGCTTTTGGCTCTTAGCTAGGTACTCGTGCGGCGGCATAACCCCGGATTCTTCCTCCTCCTCTTCCTCCGACTCGTGTATCGACTCAACCGAGTTGACTCGGTATATCTTACTCCAGTCCGGCACGTTCACCGGCGCCGACGACGCTAGCTGCCGCTGGACATGTCCTCCTCCTCCTTCTACACCGCCACCTTCTCCTCCGCCGCGTATCTGATGCACGATCCTCGGCGACGATGACATGTCCTCAAACGCCAGCGACAGGCCACCACACGCGCGGCCGTTCCTCATCACCGTATCGCGTAAACTCCACGCGCCAAACGACTCAGCCACATCCTCGGGGCTGTGATCAACGGCGTGTGACCAGATGTCCTCTTCCGTGAGCTCTGGTTCGTCGGTGACGGAGCTTCCGTTACTGTGACCGAAAGTATAGTTGCTCCCCAGATACCTCTCGCTCTGGCTTATCGTGAGCTTTCGACCCTTAGCCATTGGAAGCTTCACAAACTAATCAGTAATTAATTACTTTTATATTTAAACACTTAAGAGATTATGTTTGGTTAGAGATTTCGCTATAAGTTTTAAACTGAGCGAGATGAACGAGTATATATAGCATTTTTCTGATCACAAGAGTCCAAAAGAATGTGAGATGAGAGTTAAAGTAATCTAAATAGTTAATATGCCCCTATATTATAAATTTCTTACAGAAAATCCATGAATATATCAGATTGGTCTCCAAGCTCTAATTTTAGTTTCTAGAAATGAGTGGTCCTTTGTATGGAGTTTGTTTCCACCGTTGGATATTTAATATAAATCAACTTTTTGGATGGAAAAAGTTTGCACGAAAAGTATAGTACATAATAATTTCGTGAATGTGTTTAATATTCTGCCATCTAATAAGCGCAGCGAATTTTTAATTCAGACCATCTATTTTGTCTTTCATCAAATCAGATGAGAATATTTTGTGATCTCAAATCTGGTGGTGTTTTTAATAGTAAGGGGGATATTTGTATGAAACACGATAACCATGAGGATTAAATGGGAAATTTGATAACTATAAATGAAAATAATAATAATAATATTTTGGGAATAGTTTCTTGTCTGAGTAATGATTAATGTGGATAAAAGGGCCTCCACTTCCCACACGTAACAGTTAACAGATAAACAATTTGGATACGCTGTAATAAAATGAGAATGCCACGTTACGCGCTGTTATGAAGAGCGTGTGATTTAGTCGACATTCATCCAAGAAAGTCTTGGGAACACTTATTATCAACTTGCCAAATTGGGAGAGAGGTTGCAAATTTTAGATCACTCGTTTTAGTAAGAAAAATGTTCACGAGAAGTTTTTTATTTTGTAGCGACCAAAATTATTTATGTGCAAGTGCATCTAAGTCGAAAGATGTTTTTGGTTGAAGAGCGTAGATTAGCCAATTTAGACTAGGGCTTTGTAACAAGTTTTCGTGTTCTTCATTATTTTCCAAGTGTATTATTTTCATTCACAAGGCACGTGTGTATTGATCTTTCCTAGAATGATCGGACTATTTGATATTTCCAAACCTAGTTAACCTTACTACTCGAGTTGAACTAAAATAGAAACCTGCTTCTTTGATTTGAGAATGAATCTATAGTTTTAGTTGTAGTTTCAGGTTGGTTTGAATATTTATCACTTTGAACCAAACCGAGTGAACAAAATGTAGTTCGGCCTTGCATCCATAGTCAAAACAAAAATAACTCGAACCATGAGAATTTTGGACCTTAGAACCGTAATCTCTTCTAAGTTTATAGTCAGTTTTTCGATATTCCAATTTTAAGAATAACTTTCGTAGTTTAAATTTGTGGTACAAGAGAACCAACCCTTTGCTCTATCACTAAGCTATCAACACTTTGGTAACTCGAACCATGTTGAAACCAACCTGAGCTTGACTTTAAACTCTCCAGCCTTAGTTAAGTTTAAAGTTTAAAACACAAAAAAAAATTGAATAACGTAATCACAAAATAGTTATCGATCATTCTAACTATATTATAGATTGCCATAATCATATGTTTCATTTTTTTTTATCTAATGAATAAATATTCACACTGCATTACGCCATATAAAATGCAATAAGCCACATCAACTACAGTGTACTTTTTAATGAGTCTGACTGAATAATCAAATTTTGTTGGTGCTATTGGGAGTTATTTTCTGTGACAATGGAAAAAGTGGCACGGTTAGAAACGAAACCTACATTTTTAATTATTTGGTTTGTAAGAGATTAAATTTGATAAACTTACAAAAGGAATCAAATCATACACATAAACACATTTTTGCATTTTGATTGGGAACTCAATATATAAATCAAAAGTGGAACATCGACTAACTCAAGTATATACTTCACAACTATGACCATTAATTAATTGTTTCAGCAAAAAGAAAATAAAAACTAAAGAACTAATAATCATTGAGTGTTAATCAAAGGGGGTAGATGGACGATAACTTTCAAAGAAATACAAAAAAAGCAGGTCTCCACTTGTGACGAACATAGTACAAAGAGAGCCAAGGGCCCCGCTGCGTCCCACATTGAACGGCTTACAATGAGAGATTAATAGTATCATACACATTTCGTATGCACACAAGCTACTATTATTTCAAACGGATTTATCTTGTTTTTCTTTCTCATTCAGATTTCTAATTTATTTTACAGATTTCATATTCTTTTTTTTTTGTTTTCCTAATTTATAAGGAACTTAGGGTATTTTTTGCGACAATAGAAAAGTTTTCATCTTTCAAAAATAATTCTTCTAATCATTCTATATTTTGTTTATAATATGGCTGGTACACAACTACACAATTTTTAATTGTTTTTCTTCTTGAATATCCGATTTATGCTTACAAAAGAGAATATTCCTTTCTAACATGTTTTTAGACGTATCTTAATTCGACTACTATTCTTTATGAATTTGTCTGTTAACCTGAAGGACAAGTATATTAGAAATCTTCATGCCGTAGTCTCTGTTATGAACCAAATAGATAAATGAACCACGTTATTGATGTTCTATTGGTCAGGTGACTTTTGGGTTGCTAAGCACTCTAAATTCGAAAACACGTTAGTACAATATATCATGTAGTTACGCGGATATTAATTTATTGTTTAAAATCTATTTAAATATTTATATCTCGTTTATAGATATAATCTTTCTTTTAACTGCACATCTGATTGTAGAATTAATCTGAATCATTTCACATATCTAAAATATTTTTATATCAATAAGAAAATAAAGGAACATACAAAAAGATCAGTTAAAAACAAGTATTACTTACATTTAGTATAAACGATTAGCATGCGTGAGAAACTCTGACAGAAATAAAATAACTCTCTAGTGTTTAGCAAAAAAGAAAGTTGACAGAATTTCATTACGTTTGTAAATCCATCACGTATATGATAATATTATAGATGATTCCATAAAATTATTCCACTCAATAATTCCTAGAAAATAAAGAAAAAGTACCTAAAATAAAACATACGATCATACATATATATATATAATATAAGTAGTGACATAAATAGATACAATGAAAATGAAAATAATAATAATAAAATATCGATATTTCTATATTACATGTCTAAATCAATGAAGGGATTTGTTTTTAATTAGACGATTTTAGTTTGTCCAACAAATGGTATACGTCAGGTAGTTGTCTTTTTGCAAGAGGAAGAAGCCATTTTATGTTGTTCTCAGTCACCCCACAATAGACCACTACCACCTCTACGGAACTTGTAGCTTACTGTTTTCTAAATAGATCAATTGTTTAAGTAAGCTATTTATCAATTTTATATCATGAATGATATGACACACATGATCCAATCCTATGATTTATTACGTATTTTTTATTCTGTGTAAAATGCACCACACAACTGAATGAATCCATCGTTGTAGTCCGATCCTAGGTCCATCGTGAGTGGCCACAAGGAGGCTGGCATATCATAAGGGTATATATAAAAAATCATATACCTAACATGTGAGATCTGGTTACTTAAATGGCTT
Source organism: Moricandia moricandioides (assembly GCA_905132885.1). Taxonomy (NCBI): domain Eukaryota; kingdom Viridiplantae; phylum Streptophyta; class Magnoliopsida; order Brassicales; family Brassicaceae; genus Moricandia; species Moricandia moricandioides. The sequence continues at coordinate 77,812 of CAJHQQ010000996.1, read as the reverse complement.
AGCCACACATTTTGAAATCACAGTTTGTTGAAGTTTTTAAGTTTCCAACTAAAACCCACTATTAATAAGTATTTTTGATTATCTGCTCCAAATTCATTTTTACGGTAATGCTTTTATGTGGAAATGGATTGTTTTTTGGAATTGGAAAGTATAAAGAGAATAGCATGATTTGGCCATGTGCAATTGTAACGCCGGAAAAGATCGAATCTCTAGATTCAATGGATCATTAGCAACCAAAAAATAATATAATAAAATTTTATGATTTTGTTAAATACATTTTAGAAATACACAAACAAAACAAGTGACAACAGAAAGAAAACAAAAAATCTGCCGTGTAGAGTTCAACATTTGATAGATACATGACAGCAAAGGTAAAAACTAAAAAGACATCCACGAGAGGTTGACATTGGTAATTTCCTTGTTCTCTAACATACTTGCAATGGCAAGTTTGCTCACAACGTTTAGTTTATTTTGCAGTAGTTTCTCTAAAGTTTGAAGATGCAATGATTAAAGTTAAGAAAGAAAATAACCAACGGGGTTGGTAGTGACATTTGAGAGATAATTCCAATACGGTGAGCCCTCAGTTCGATTTCCGTTGACCATGCGGATATATTGCTTTTGGTCTATTTGAATATCTAAGAGAATAGTTTATCCGTAGCTTGCACTGCGATCCAAAAGTTAAACTTGGTTCTTTAATAAACTTGGATTTAATGGATTTAACTGTTTTCTTTATTAAAAAAAAAAGTTAAGAAAAAAATATAAAAGGTAACCATGTCCCAGAATCGCGGGAGCACTTTGACATGATGATTGGTTTAAAGATACACTTGTTTCTTTGTTCTTGATCTTGAGGCTCAAATTTCACACTATGAAAAAGTTGGTGCATATGGTCTTCTTCGTAGGTTCCCACACTATCAAAATCGCATATGTTGTCTTTATGTTCTTCTAACATGAATTGATGTAGTGCGGTTTGGTCCATTAGTGTAGACTGATAAATGTTAGAAATTTATCATCTAATTAGATTTTGATAATGATTTATAACTTTCTAACATCAAACTTGGACATTAGTTATCCTTACAAGACACAAACTCAAATCACTCAAGATTAATATTATTGACCGTCTTAATCAAACCTTCAACTCTTTTCAACTTCATCTCCTCAGCTCCTACTTTTCTTGTCGTCACCAAACACTTCTCTAACTCATCAACAAACCAATTCATCTCTTCATATTTTTCTTCCAAGGAAAGTTTCGCATCCATCAACTTAACCCTAACACTTTCCTCCCTCCACATCTCAGCCATTTGCAACATCTGCCTCTCCTCCTCCGCTTCATCCCATTTTCTTCTTGTTTCTACCTTCAACTCATCGATCCTCTGATAAAACCTTCAAAGTAGTGAAATAGGTTTCTGTGTTATTAACGTTGTCAAGCTCTTCCCCCTTATACACCTTCTACAGCGACATTACACATAACCTAGTTACAGATGGGCTATTTGAGTTTCTCGGTATGGACTAAGGCCCAATACCCCCCCTCAAGATGGAGTGTGCAGGTTACAAACACCCAACTTGAGAAGAAAATCATGAAATTCCTTGCGTCCTAACGCCTTGGTCATTATATCAGCCAGCTGAGATGTGGTTGACACATGCTTGGTTTGAATAACTCCTCTAATGATCTCATCTCGTATGAAGTGGCAATCCATCCCCACATGCTTTGTACGAGCATGAAACACGGGATTTGCAGCAAGGTGAATCGCAGAAAGACTATCGGAGTGTAGAGGTATAGCAAGTTTACAATCAACGCCTAGAGCAGGAAGAAGATTACGCAACCATAAGAGCTCAGTAACAGTATCGGCCATTGCCCTATATTCAGCCTCTGCCGAAGATCGCGATACAACATCCTGTTTTGTAGTTTTCCATGAAAGCGGTGAGCCTCCAAGTTGAATGAACCAGCCGGTAAGAGAGCGTCGAGTGACTGGACAAGCGCCCCAGTCAGAGTCACACCAAGCGGTGAGAGTTAACGGAGTGTGCGCACGCAGAAGTATTCCTTGACCAGGACTGTTTTTCAAATACCGCACTACTCGCAAAGCAGCCTCCCAATGATCAGGTTTTGGGTCATTCATGAATTGCGATAATATATGAATGACATAGGACAAATCAGGTCTTGTGACGCCAAGATATATCAGTTTACCTATCAAACGTCGATAGCTTCTTGGATTAGGAATTGAAGGACCTTCAGCTAAGGCGAGTTTGTGATGTTGTTCAAGTGGGAATGATGCAGGCTTAACTCCCATAAGACCCGTTTCTTCAATTATATCAAGTGCGTACTTGCGCTGGCACAAATAAATACCAGAAGGGTTGCGTGCAACTTCAATACCCAGGAAGTAACGAAGAATGCCCAAATCTTTCATTCGAAAACACTCACTGAGATACGACTTGAATTCAGTAATGTAAGCTGGAGAGCTCCCTGTGATAATAAGGTCGTCAACATATACGAGAACACAAAGTATTTTGTTCCCTTTTTCCAGTGTGAAAAGCGAGTAATCAAAAGAATTTTGTTTGAACCCGTAATCCACCAATGCTGTGGAAAGCTTTGCGTACCAGCATCGCGGAGCTTGCTTCAGACCATATAACGATTTCCTCAACCTACAAACCCTTGTTTTATCACCAACACGAAAACCCGGAGGTAGCTGCATATACACTTCTTCTTCAAGATCTCCATGAAGAAAATCATTATGGACGTCCATTTGATGAACTTCCCAGTCACGAGAAGCAACTTGTTGAAGAAAAGCTCGTACTGTGACCATCTTAGCAACAGGCGCAAAGGTTTCGTTGAAGTCCTCTCCTTCTGTTTGGTTATTACCGAGAACGACCAGTCTAGCTTTGTATCGAACCAGTGTTCCTTCAGCGTTGAACTTAAGACGAAAAACCCATTTGCATCCTAACGCTTTCTTTCCAGGTGGAAGAATTTCAATAGTCCAAGTACCACTCTCTTCACACGCTTCGATCTCATCTCGAACAGCTTCACGCCAGTTCTCGTCAAGAATAGCCTCTTGGTAGTTACGAGGTTCTATTGCTTTGGTAATTTCAAAAATATATGCTTGATATTTCTCTGAGAAATTTGAACTTGAGAGGTAGTTGTCAATAGGATAAGGAGTGGCTGATGGAACAGGTGAGTGTAGGAGTGACGCCACATAGTCAGCTAGTTTTGTTGGTGGTCGTTTAGACCGCTGGCCACGTCCCAAAGTCTCCTGCACAATAACTGTAGTATTTTCTGTTTCTGCAGGCTCTGTCCTTATCTCAGCAACAGGTGCGGCATCTGGTTCTGAAGTTTTACCAGAGATAGGACCAGTTTCCTCTATAGATGTTGAAGGAGAAGAAGAATCTGCAAGAGTAGGTCGATTCAAGATTGGAACTAACTCTGTTGGCTCAGTAGGCTGTGTGCTCTTTGTTGGCTCAGTAGTTTGTGTGTTCTCTGAAACCAGAGGAGTAAGCTCAAGATCAACATCACTGTCGTTAGCCACTGGTGAAGAGAATTCATCAAGGGAAGATTCTGCCCCAAGAGACTGCAACTCACGATCCATAAAAGGAAATGTTGATTCATTAAAAATGACGTCTCGAGAAACAGAGACTTGGCCAGTCTCGAGGTTATAGACTTTCCAGCCCTTCTGGCTGAATGGATAACCCAGAAAAACAGAACGAGTGCTCCGAGTTGCAAACTTGTCACCGCCATGCTTTTGATTGTGGACGTAACAGAGACAACCTAGAGTTCGAAGATGGTTTAGTGGAGGTGGACGATTGTAGATCATTTCGAAAGGTGTCTTTCCATTAAGCACTGTCGTGGGAGTGCGGTTTATTACATACCCAGCTGTGAGAGCGCAGTAACCCCAAAACTCAACAGGTAATCCTGACTGAAACCTAAGAGCTCGAGCCGTGTTCAGTATATGACGATGCTTTCGTTCAACTTTCCCGTTTTGCTGCGGAGTACCGACACACGAGGTTTCATGAATGATTCCTTGCTGAGCAAACAAAGCAGAGAGACAAGTAAACTCAACTCCATTGTCACTACGTACAATTCGTACTTTCGCTGAGAATTGTCTCTCGACTAATGCCAAAAAAGATTTCAAGTGTACCGGTGCCTCTTTCTTGTTTGGAAGTAGGTAGATCCAAACGGCACGAGAAAAATCGTCTAAGATTGTCAAAAAATATCGAGCACCACACATTGAAGTAGTACGATATGGTCCCCATAGATCGCAATGAATCATCTCAAAAGCAAAAGTCGTCTTATTAATACTCAAAGGAAAGGGTTCTCGTGCTTGCTTAGAACGAATACAAATATCACAAGTCTTGGATTCAAAAACTGAATTACTCGAATCAGAAAGTTTCATCATCTCTAACGCCTTAGAGGATGGATGACCTAAGCGACGATGCCAAACATCAATGGAGACTCCAGTTGAGCTTGTAACCGCAGCGACAGCGTCCACTCCTCTAAAGAAATACAGTCCATTTCTTTGCCTACCCGTTCCAGTCAGCATCTGAGTAATGCGATCCTGAATAATACAAATCTTATCAGTGAGTTGAACAATGCATCCACTGTCTCGGGTTAACTGTGAGACTGAAACAAGATGACAATCAAGACCATCGACAAAGTAAACATCTTGCAAAGTCAGAGAAGATCCCATACGAACACAACCAAATTTTGTAGATGTTGTAAACCGTCCATCTGGAAGTTTGATCATAACTGGGACCATATCAGACACGTTGAACAAGAACCCAAGTGTTCCAGTCATGTGATTTGACGCTCCAGAATCGATAATCCAAGACTCAGAGAGAAACTTACCAGAATGATGTTCATTTGGTTCTGGTGTGCGATCCTCAAGCATGGTCACGAGTCGCTTCCATTGAGCATCACTTAATCCAGTAATGCCAGTCCTGTCCGATGTCGTCAACACCTGAGACTGCAATGACAAACCCGACACGGTCTGTCCAGGTACACCTACAGCTAAAGCTGCAACGTGATTTGCTTTCGCAGATCTAGCACCAGCATTGTGTCCTCGACCTGCATTCATACTTGATGATTTCGCATGTGCACCTGATTTCTGGCGTGATTTCTCCTCCCACCATTCTGGATATCCAATGCGACGGAAGCAATTTTCAGCCACGTGTCCACTGCGACCACACTCTGCACACACAACTGAATTTCCTCCTCTGTTACTGTTGTTGTTGTTAGTGTAGCTTCGTGGCTTGGTTGTAGTTTGAACCGCAAAACTAACACCTTCAGTTCTCTCAGCATTCATACGCCCAAGCGCCTTAGACTCCTCATCTTGAGCCAGTGTATTATACGCTTCTTCCAGTGTCGGTAAAGGAACCCGTGAAAGCAACGCAGACTTGACCGCTCCATACTCTGTTTCGTCAAGACCCATGAGAAACTGGTGCAGCTTGTCCTCTTCCCTTTCCTTACGAACTTCCTCCATTGTCTTAGCCTTTTGATAATCAGCTAGACCTCTCCACAGAAGCGTGAGCTTCCCATAGTACTCGTCAATCGCAAGTCCTTTCTGTCTACACCCAGCAAGCTCTGTTTTCAGCCTCTGAACGCGCTGTCCATTCTTCACGCCAAAGCGCTTTTGAACATGTGTCCATAATTCATGAGCATCATCAATATGAGACATAGATGATGATAAATTCTCATCAATCGTAAGTTTCATCCACGAAACCACGAGAGCATTATTTGCCGACCAGTCCTCATAATCAACTGAGTCTTAGCCAGGTTGCGGTATAGCACCATCAGCGAATCCAAATTTTTTCCTTGCCTTGAGAGCCAAGCGAATATTGGTTGCCCATTCGTCGTAGTTAGGACCCCGCAATAAAGGACGTGAGATGAGTGTTCCGGGATTATCTCCAGATGTCAGATCATATGGTGAGATTGTGCGACGAACCTCGTTTCGTTGCTGTGAGTTTAATGTAACCAGACCAGATTCAGTTCCAGCCATCTCGTTTTTGAATCGTCGAAGAAGTGAGAGATTCTTTGTAGCGGAAGTGTGAGTTTTCAAGATCGTTTAAGCACGAAAATCTTTTTGTAGTTAGATTTTCATAGCTCTGATACCATGATAAAACCTTCAAAGTAGTGAAATAGGTTTCTGTGTTATTAACGTTGTCAAGCTCTTCCCCCTTATACACCTTCTACAGCGACATTACACATAACCTAGTTACAGATGGGCTATTTGAGTTTCTCGGTATGGACTAAGGCCCAATATCCTCGTTACCAGTTCCTCACACACCTTCTCCAGTGTATCTCTTTTTCTCCTCAACCTTTTCACTGATGATTCCATATCCCACATCTTCTTCTTTAGCATAGCATTCTCTGCATTGGCTCTTTTCCTTGCTTCCCTTTCTTTGCTTAACTTCTTTTTCAAGCAATCAACAAGTTGATCAGTGTTTTCATCCCGGTTTGTTCTTTGGTTTCTGATGAAAGACCTAAGGTCTCCCTTAGATTTCTCAAGCTCTTTGATTTTAGATTGAGCCTTCCATAACTCGGTTTCAAGACGAGGAACGAGGCTACCGTCTAGATGCTCGTCTTCTTGAAACTTCTCACTAGGTTCCACGGAGTAGTACGTTCTTAATGATCCTAACTCCCACTTAGTTATGCCCTTCATCTGCAACGTCGTAATTAAATTAGATAGACTTCATGTCCTCTAGACAATTATGTTATGACTAAATCATGTTTATTGATGTGACATTGTTCAGTGTACACAAAAGACTGGTTCTGTGACTTCTGTCTCTTTGAAACCAAAATTAGTTTGGTAAGACTGGGCCTTTTCTTATTTGTCGGTTAACCTTAGACTAACTCGAGCAGACCTAAACTTCTAAACTTAGATCATCAGTAACCTCAGTTTCTAAATTGAGATTCATCAGTTCTTAACTTTTCTTAGTTCTCTTGAATAAGAGTTTTAAAAACCGGCTCTTAGCGGAAAAATGTAAAAGAAAAAAATAAAAAATTAAGAGCTCTAATTAAGAAACTGGAGTTAATCATGGTCTTAGGAAACCAAATCAAGATTATGATGACATGAGTTTGTATTCTAGTAGTTTGTAATAATTCCGTTAATTAGTATCATAATCTATGTTCAAAATTCAAAAAAATGTGTGTGTCTGTGAATTATGGGGTGACAGAAAAAGGACTAAATACCGGTCGGACCAGAAGAAACCGGATTAAGTTAACACTTTAGAATAAGTGAATAACCAAATTACTTAGATTATACGTACCAATTGTAGGCAAAGACAATCAACCTATAGAACTTCTCAGAAACAAACCAACTGATCACAAACCTGATATAGCTAAAACGTTCTGCTTTTGAAGCCTTACGCAAGCTTCTTCGCCGAGACTTTGAATCCTTCTGATTGAGGTTGTTGAAAGAGAGTGTGAGTTCTTGTCTCTGGTGACTAGAATATGCGACGGAGGAGATGTGAAGGCGTCCATAAAATACAATGCCAATTAGGAGTTAACCATTTTCAGGGACATACATATATAGAATCATATATACACAGATACATCTGGATCTTTACATTGAATCATTATTAAGTAACAAAATCTATTTCATTTGACAATGATTTGCTACCACATTTGGTCTCTTTACATCTGTATGGATATGCTGTTATTGATGTCATGTATCAATAAACTAAATGTTTATGATTTAGTAATAAGTTCTAAGCTTTTTTTGTTCTTATTATTACGAATATTCAAACTTTCTTTGGCTGATTAACAAGTTTTCACTCTTATCAAAATCACCACTATCTTTGTTCTGAGTGCACATTACATGTATGCATCTTATAAAGAAACACAATCTGGTCTTCAGGGTAAGCTCATCTCTCATTACTAGCATAGTATTATACCTTGGTAGAGTAAAATTGGTTTGACTATGCGAGTAGTAACTTAGCATAAACTAAACAAGTTTTGCATCAAATCTCCATTGGAATTAGAAATTTCGCAGTACCAACAAACTTGGAAAGCTAGAAATCAAGTGTCACTTAAAGTGCAAAAAAAAATAACAGGTAAAGAAGCAGAAGAACCAACCAACAACAATACTAAAACCATAGAGGGAAAAAAGCAAAGAGAACAACCAAAGTTGCGATACAACCTTAAACCTGTCTTTTAAGACAGTTGGCGACGCTTGTAACGCACCATCACATCGCCTTTAACGCCAACCACCATAGCGTTCCAGTCAATCTCAGGGAACGGTGAAACCAACTCAAGCTCAAAGTTCCTCAACAAATGACTCCATATGGCTTTGATCTGCAGGTAAGCAAAGGGCTCTCCAAGACACCCGTGCCTACCCCCACCGAATGAGATGTAAGAAAATGCTCCTGCAGCTTTGTCCTCTTCCCTTCCAGGAGAGAATCTATCTGGATCATAAGTGTCTGGATCTTTGAAGATATGCGGCAAGCGGTTGGCAAATGCAGGCGAGGTTGCAACGATATGACCCTTTGGGATGTCATAGGTTTTTCCATCACGGGCTGTCACGTTGAAATCACTGTGAGAGGCTCTCATGAGCATGATCAATGGAGGGTGAAGCCTCAACGCTTCCTTAATACAGCGGTAAAGAACATCCATCTCGGATAAGATGTCATGATCAATCTTGTCTCCATGTTTCTCCATCAGCTTCTTCTGCTCATCCAAAGCAGCTGAGAAGTACTCTTTGTATTTCATCAGATAAGCACCGGTCCAAGTGGAAGTGATAGAGCTAGTGTGCTGTCCTGCAAACAAAGCAGCGATGAGCAAACCCGTTACCTCGGATTCAGTTGTCTGCCTACCGTCTTTGTACTTTGACTCGATGAAACACTGTAACATGTCGTTCTCTGATTTGCCAGAGCGTTTTCTCGACCCTATGATCTTTGTGAAGATTTCAGAAAGCTTTTCTCTAGCACGGTCACGACGACGGTGAGCTGGAAGTGGGAGGTATGGGAAGAGAACACTGATGGGAAGCATCCCATTGTCAAGGTCATGGAACAAAGCAGAGACGTCATCAAAAAGCTGGTCACGAACCTCTCGACCAAGTAAACATCTACTTGCAGTCAAGATGATGAGACGCTCTAGCTCAGTCTTTAAATCAACTTCACCACTCTCTCCCCACTGCGAGAAAAAATCCTACAAACAAACAAAGACAAGACATTTAGAAAACGAAACTACCAAAGAGAAAACACACAACCACTTCGATACCTCAGCTTCAGTAACCATCATCTCCACATAGCCCTTTAACTTATTGACCCTGAGAGCCTCAGTGAAGAACCTGAACTGTTCCTGACGAACGGAATAATCAACATCGAACACAACTCCAGGGCCAAAGGTAGGCACATTGAACTGGTAAACTTCCTGCTGGCTGAGATCAGATTCAGAAGCTTTGAAGAAATGAGCAGAGACTTCAGGACCGATGAGAAAGGTCATCTTTTTGTGAAGGAGATTGACAGTGAAGACACTTCCAAGCTTAGGATACTCGTCTCTGAGCATAACAATGGGACCTTTCAAGAAACGGAGAAGGCTTCCGATCAAAGGTGGCCATGCTTGAAGAGTAGGAGGAAGACGCTTCTTCTTGGCATCGGATGTGAAGAAGGAGAAGATGAGTTTGGCTAGAATAAGTGTCGCCACTATAACCAAACCCGTCTTTAACAGATTGTTGTCCGAATCTAATTCCATATTTGCCTATCATAAAAGAAAGTCAAAATCACACAGACCGAGAGACAGACTATGTTTTGCCATTGGAATAATCAAGATGCAGTAATTAGATCAGATCCTGATTTGGTTCGTGACTGATCTAAGTCTAATGTAAGAGCTTTCTACGACAGAACAAGAACATGTAGTGAAGATCGAGGCAATAAAGCATTGTTATTTTTGGTCAAAGAGGACAAATCGAATAAGCTTACTTACTTTGGAGATTCCAATCGATAACGATGATCCGAGTTTCAGAGACGGCGCGTGAAGAAGGAGAAGAAGAGACGGCTCTGCAGAGATGCTATCTCTCACGATGGAGAAACAGTCGCTTTCGACGCTCAAGTGAAGCTGCTTTCTCTCGCCTGTTTATTTACTAACTCTTTTATTTTTATTGTTTTTTCTAAAATGACATTCAGCACAAGTGGCATTTTTATTTATCTATTTTTTGTAAATGTTAAAAGGTTTTTGTTGATTGGATGTTTTTTTATATTTAACAACAACAGCAAAACCAACGGCGGTAAATGGTTTATCACTACGAAATTAAACACTTTTTTTTCTCTATAATTTGCATTATAATAAAATAACTCTATTATAATGTAAACCATCAAAATAAATCTTACACTATAATAGAGTTACTGTATTATAGTGCAAGTTATAGAAGAAAAATAGTGTTTCATTGGAGATAGTTTTATATGGTATTTTTATCATGTACCTCTTTTCCCTTTCTATTTGGATTCTCACGTTTCAATCTTCTTTTTTCGGTTTTTGTGGTTTAATGATTCATTTTATCAAATAAATCTAATCTATTAAAATTAAAGTACAAATATGAAATAACCCTTGATTTTACCTAATATTTACAAAGAATGCCACTGATATTATCCATGTATCCAAACATCTAAATATTGATTTTTAACAAGAAAAAATCTAATCTAGGCTAAGCCCATGAACAATCTTTGTCATTTAAATTAAAGACTTCATAAAAAAGTGTATATGTGTTTTCCAAATTTTTATAATAAAAACAAAATTATATATATATATAAAATTAAATTAGTTTTATTTTCATTCATATTCATATAAGCTATCAACTATATTTGAATTAAAAAAATAACAATGTTAATAATTTTTCGATTATAATATGAACTTATTCATTTACAATAACAAAATCATGTAACTTTTCATAACAATTTAATGACTAAAATACATACTAATATTTATTATAAATGGTTATATATACAAACAAATATAATGTATTATCATTTGTACGATATATATCTAATAAGAATAACTTATGTAATTTATAAATTTAATCACCATATAATACATATACACAGTTAGGTCTAGGACGGATCGAATATCTGGGGTATTCTAGGATATATGGATTCGGATATGCATTCGTTAAATTCATAAAATTGTTATCCGGATACATATATTTGAGGTTAGGATATTCGGACTAAAATCCGAATACATGCTGATATCCGGACATGTTTTTTAATTAAACATTAACTATTAACCATCTATTTAGTCTATTTAAAATTACCATTTTAAAAAGCTTAAAATCATTAAAATTTAATAAAATTAGAAATTTAGTTTTTTTAGATAAAAGTATATATTATATACATAGATAACTATAATTAAATTTTAAATATTTAATATTTAGATCTGATATTCAGACTTAAAATTTTACTATCCGAATTTGTACTTGGATCAATCAAATCCGTAAAATCACTATCATGATCCATGAATATCCGTTTTTCGAAGCGGAAGGGATCCCGAATCGAATAACGGATATTGAATATTAAGTTTAAGTCATATATACAATTATATCAAATAAATTAGTTAAAATCTTAGATATTCACAAAATAACATCCGCGCGGGCGCGCGGGTCAAAAGCTAGTTATGTATTATGAGTTGATAAAGTTTGAGTAGTAATAAAGTGTGGTTAGAGATCAAATCTCAGAGAAGAATATTCCAAGTTTGGGAACTAACAAGGACAAAAGTGGTGATGTTTATAATACTCAGTCACATGTGTTGCGGCCACGAGCTCACGACGACTCGGTCGCTTTGTTTTTTTTTTAATAGTTAAAGAAAAGAGAGATTGAGTTACTTTGTTTTCTCCGCCAAAAACATTACACAAATCCTATCCAGCGATTTTGCTTAGTCCACCACAATTGTTATAGGTCTTTTATTCGGATATTTACCACCACATATCTCGGTGTTATGTACCAACCAACACACATCCTGTTAGTCCACTAATGAATAATTATGTGTGTGACTGACTATAAGTTTGATTGGTACGTAAGGCCGTGTAAGCGTGTCAAAATTTATCAAAATCGATCCATCCAACAACCAAATCATTTTCATAATGTAGCTCTAGTGAGGCAAAACTCAGTACTGTGATAAATCCGGCTTAATGAGCCTTTGTTAATTACTAAAGTTGTAACATAAGTTAATACTCTCTCTGTTTCATAAAGATAATTTTTTGGTGTTTTCACATATATTAAAAAAACATATTAAATCACTATAATAAATATATTATTTTCTGTAATTTTCAATTTTCAATAATTTTTAACCAATAGGAACTCAATAAACTCAATTAATTTTCTTGAAATTTACAAAAATTTCATAGAAAACATAAAAAATCTATTTTTGTAAAACAAATTATTTTCTACAATATTTATCTTATTGAAACGGAGGGAGTATTAAGAATCTTTTCAAAAAAAAAACATAAGTTGATCTTTTCCTTAATATAATTAGAAAGTAGTTGTTCCAAATATTCAATAAATCTCTAAAGAGTAATTATGCGTTTTGTAGAGTACTAATGATTAGATGAATTATTTAGAATCTAAATGAGACATAGACATTAATGAATTACTTATCTATTATATATATTTTACATCTATATAAAATATTTTAGTTTTTAAATTTAATTATAAAATTATGTTGATAATTAACAAAATTAAATGTATAGAACAAAATAAATTAAATAAATTGTGAATTTGTACTAACATCATTGTTAATTTAATTAATTTAAATTGATTTAAACCTATTTAAAATAATTTAAATCAATTTAACTGATTTATAATAGTTTAAATCATTTAAATTTTTTTTTTTAGAAAAATGGGTCCAATTTGATTTGTTTTAAAAATATTCACCTTATAGAGATATCGACCTTGATTTCGACCTCAACCAATAGACAAATCACCAAAGAAAGAACGAAAAAGCCAATTCTGAAAAATCAACCTCGAATAATCGTTTCAAACTGTTGACAAAAACAATGAAAATACTCGTTTAAAATGTGAGAAAATAATACACTGTGAGACTTTAGCCTTATTCTGTTTTTTTTTCCATCCTCATTTAGAATAAAGTAAAGATAACAAAATTTAGATTAAATAGAGAAATCAATCAAGCTCCATATCATCTGAGTTTCTGCGTCCGTGGGATCCATTATGTTCAGACTTCGTGGGAGGCGAGTTTGATTTCCCAATGTACTTGCACGTCCTGCAACACATTCAACATCCTTTCCATCAATTAACAGAACATGACCCGACTTGGTTTAATCATTTGTATGACTAAAGTTTTAGCGGTTCACACTGTGAATATAGCTATCACGTGATAAAGATTTATATTCACTTACGCGTTAAGGGCATCGGCCTTTCTCCTGATTTCACCAGATTGCAGCTCCGGATGGCTATGTGATTCTTGTTCCGTGGTTCTCTCCTGGAGCCATCTCTCGACTTTGTTACATTCATCAAGAACCTGAAGACCAGAAAAACATCATGGTGATATAGTTCAACCATATATATCAATATAGCAATCTACGCGAAACTTTATTCGCCTCAAAAGTCATATACTATTGGCAATAGAGTGAGATTAATAGTTTAAGATCTAACAGCGTTCTTTCTTGGAGGGGGAAGAGACTCTGCAGCCATTCGGTTATCTGCAATAGTTTTCGCAAGATCTTTTGATGCTTGTACTCGCTCTTCTCCATCTCTAAAGCGATTTTCAATAGGTTCGATGAGCTGCTTGAAACGTCATTATCAATTAGGACACGAAAGTCATCTGCACAATACTAACCTTTATATACCAAAAGACTAAAGGAGTTAGTTACCTTTTTGATATCATTCAACTTCTCGATGTACGCATTTTCAGATTCATCATCACCATCTTCGTATAGCCATTCCTCTGTTTCTTGAAGATTTCTGGCGATGCATTCCCGTTCTGACTCAGTCGCGGTGCTTCGATATGTATTTAACATCTGCCCGTATAGACAATATTATTTGATAAAATATTGAAGAGCGAGTAAACATATTTTAGCAAAATTGATAGGTGGAACTTTTGGATCCTACTCTAACCAGATTTTTACCTTATCACGCATCTCATAAACAAAGGATTCAAGAGCATTTTTCTTATCCTTTGTCGATTCCATCTTCAGATCTTGCTCCACCAAAGAGTTTTCTCTCTGTTTGGCTTCCGATAACTCGTTCTTTGTCAATGCACCAGAGACGTTCTCAACAACTGAAATTTTCATTCTTTTGATAGCCTTATGATCATTAACCTACACAAACAAGAGAAACTTATCTCAGTATTTGTGCAGATTAGCACGCTTTGGAGAAGAGAAACTCCAGATCAACCATTTGATTGTTTGAGAAATGAATCGAGATGCCAAAGCTTCAAGATCAGCTTCACTATATCGGGCTTTAAGCTTTCTTACAATGAAACTGTATTTATTTAGACGTTGTTAAATCGCACTTACAGTAGCAGGAGATTGATGGTTATTTTCGGATACTGTCTCTTCAGAGGTCGTATTCTCCTTAGGATCCTCTATTAGCTTTTATGAAAAACAGAAAGTTTAGACTCACTAGGTAATAATGTAACGGTTATATTATCTGGAAAGTATTGATATCAGATTTTACTCACAGAAGCTGAATCGATGGTGACAATCCCGTGGAGATTTAGCTGAACCCTTACTTTGACGCGTGCTGCTTCTCCTTGGGAAATTTGGAAAGGACCAATCTACAAGACATTACACACCAGATAAGAGTTCCATAGATTATGAAATACCTAATGGTGGCATATACTCAAAGGTACAAACCCTGAATGTATATCCAAAAAGGGGGAGGCTGAGAGATAGCATACCGTAAAGCTGCCTATCTGACTTGGTGAATCTGGAGATATTTCGTTATGATCTGCGTAAAAGGCTTCCAAATGGAACGTGTTTTCTCTACGTAGAGTAAGAACCTTCACACTTGGAAAGACTTGGCCTTTAGGAAAGAGCATTTCATTCGATGGTGTTTTTATTGGACCTTTGTCAGATGAAAAGCCAATTGAGAAAGGGAAAGAATCTTGAACCTGAAAATCAGGGAAGCATAAAGAAATGAAACATTATGCTTTTTAACACACAGATCATATCTGTAACCACCACAATAATCTATTCATCTGCTCGTTAAGTTTTTTTCAAACAAAAACAAGAATCAAGAAAGAGTATTCTCACATAGAGACAAGAGCGTACCTCATAATCCCTCACTCGAAAAATTGGACTGAGCATTGCACATTGAAGCGCACATCCTCGAGCTACGCACTCGCTTGCATTCACGGTCCTGCCTAGCTCCCTCTTAAACAACGAGCTTAGCATCTTAGATATAGCTGGGATTCTGGACCCTGAACCAACTAGCTCCACCGAATGAATCTGATCCAAACTCAGACCAGAGTCAACCAAAGCCTTTTGACACGGAACAATCAATCTCTCCAACAAGCCTGATGACAACTGCTCAAACTCTTCTCTCTTGATAAAGCTCTTCACATCCTTTTCCTCCATCAGACATTCTATATTTAGAGGAGCTTCAGCATTTGCGCTCAAGACCTTCTTCACTTTCTCACACGATGCCCTTAACCTAACACACGCCTTTGTATTTGTATATACATCAATGCTGTATTTCTCCTTGAACTCAACAGCAAAGTAGTTGAATAAAACCTCATCAAAATCTCTCCCGCCCAAGTTTCTATCAGAAGCATGAGAAAGCACTCTCATGCTGCCAGACCCAAACGACGCCACACAAACTTGTGTATCGCAGTGACCGATGTCGACAAACACAATGCAAGTAGGGCTCGAGTTAGCCGCCAAGTCTGTCTTATATATACCATATCCAAGCGCAGTAGCGGTACAATCATGCATCAATCTCAACGGCCTCAAGCCAGCAATGGCCGCAGCATCCAAATAAGCAAGCCTTTGCGAGTTAGTAAAGTAAGAAGGAATCCCAATAACACAGTCTGAAACAGGCGTTTTGAGACTCTTCTCTGCCACCAGCTTCAAATGCGAAAGCAACATGCCTAATATCTGCACCGGGCTAAAGCTCTGCACCTCACCCATGTACCGAAGCTGAATCTGAATCCCACCATCAGCAGAGTCTTCAGAAGTTTCGAAAGGGAACAACTTTAGATCCTTCTGAACATCAGGCTCCCTAAACTTCCTACCAATCAACCTCTTCAACTGAGAGATGGTGGATTTGGGATGCATAGTAGCAGAGGCAGCAGCAGCAGCGCCCATGAACCTCTGCTTCTCACCAAAAGAAACCATAGCTGGATTCTCTCGGTTAGATTCATCGTTCAACAAAACATCGATCCCACGTTGCTTTGCAACAGCAATAACACAGTTCTCATTGCCAACATCGAATCCCACCACACTCATCTTCAACAATCCTCTAACACACACAAATTATCTAATCCCAAAATTCTCAGGCAAAAACAAAATCTCTTACTCCATGAGATTCCTGTTCAATCAAACACAAAGAGAATCAATCGCATCAACTTCAAATGGATGTGGACATTTCAGCAGTAATATGGTTAAAGGATCTCTAACACTAAGGGATGATAGATTTTCTAAGCAATGTCAATAAAAGAGATCTTAGATGCGATGCGCATTATGAGATTCATCCAAGCAGAGGAGAAATCGAATCGATGAGGGATGAAGAAGACCTGAGGATGATCGAAAGCTTCGAAGACGTGATGAAGGACCTCCGATGACTTTAGACGAGGACAACGTGGGCGAAGACGATCGATGATGAGGAAAAATTGAAAAGAGACCAAGGGGAAAGGGAGAAGGAAACTAACTTATATTTGCTTTTAAGTCCTTATAAATTACTTCTAATTAATTAATAACCCCCAAGATATTTTGATGAAATTAATTTCACTTTTGACATAAATTTATTATAATATTACAAATCATGAAAATATTATAGAAAATTTAAGTCTGATGATTTTATATATACCATTCTAAATTATAAATTTAAATAAGATAATTTTATTTGTACATTTAAAAATCATTTAAATATTTATACATCATTTTTATAAAACTAGAAATTTAGATTTTTTTATAAAGAAATACTAATGAACCTTAATTAAACTACTAAACCAAAGAGTTTTCACTGTTACATATAATCCAATATGGCTCAGTTGTGTGGGATGCTAATTTGAAAAAAAAACTTTGAAATCTATCATAAACCAAAAACAACTTTGTTATTACAAAAAAAAAAACTTTGTTATTACAATTTCAAAATTTATTTTCCCCTTTTATATGAAAGAAACAAAACTCATGATTTCTTCATATTACATTTCTTGATAAACTTATGTAATAGAGATCAACAGAAATTCATTCAAGAAAGAAAAAAAAGTGAAATACACAAAACAAGAATATGCAATAAAAATCAAACTTCGAGAGCAAAAATAGGCCTAGGCAGTCCATTTGTTGCACCACCGTGGAACATCTTCTTCAAGGCTCTCAGGCCGCCTTGAGAATGCTTTTGAATTCCTCCGTATCTAACAGCGGATACTACGCTCCGACGCAGCTTAGTCAAACTCTTCCCGATCTTGACCTTCAACTTTAAAAGCTTCATCCTTATAAAGGACGATTGATGAGAAGGACTACGAGACATGGCCAAGTCGACTTTTTGAAGCGTTTTGTAAATCAAGAACTTGGCTCGCTGGTGAAACACCTCTTCCGGGTCTTCCTTGTCCATCTTTGAGTAAGGACATGGCTGTTTGAAGAGGGTCATTTTCAAAGATTATATTTTGTGAGGAGAGGAGTTGAAATGAGAAAGTATTTGTAGTCACTGCATTAGACAGTGCTGGTGCACTAACTTGTTGCTTGTATACCTGGTTTTTGTTGTTATGAAGTTGTACTTTCTTGATCAAATAGATATAATAATACTATTTAATTTACAAGTCAAAACCATTAAGACAATAAGATATGTTAAGATATAGAGGATGTTATGAATATCCAGCCAACAATGCATAGTTAATGCAAAAATCTTCTTATTTGAGTTGCAAAAGAAGGTCATATAGTCGACATACATATGATAAATTATAAGATAATACCTTATAGTCTATAAACATTTCAGTTTAGAAGCTTGCCGTCCAAATACTTTTATTTCGTTTATCTTGTTTTAAAAGCAAGGCAATAAGCTTGCAAAATCTACAAACTTAAATAATCTGAACTTTTTGATGTGGCCTTTAGTTTGAATAACGGGTCTAAGGATTTTTTAATATAAATTTTCAAAGCTAAGAGCTGTTAATGTTAGGGCTAGTTAATGGGAGTCCATATATGACTAAGGAGATTCATAAGTTATTGTGCAGAATGTTTCTATATGGAGACACATGCCACACTGCCTCTACATGCACCTCTAAAGACAAAACTTTTGTCTTATACATCAAAGATCTCCAACTCTTCTAATGCTGGAGATTAGTTGTGTTTAAAATATATATATATATATATATTCACTGACATATGATAATATGTAAACCAGGCTATGTTTCATTGTCTAACTCTGTGGGCATCCTCATTGTACTTAAAACTTCACCAACTCGAATTATTAATTTACTAAGAAGAAAAAGAAAAAAAAATCTTATGATGCCATTTATGTTCTTTACTATCAAAGCAAAACAAAGGAGGCAGAAGGGAAAACAAAAGCATCGCAAAACATTATTAAGAGTCACAAGCTCTTCACACTCCTCTAGTTATCCGTCTTGAGCAAAAGAAACTCTCCTAAAGAGAGAGAGACGAAAACAGATAAAGATAGACTGTGTTGGTGCAAACTCGTTAATGACAAAGTACGCAAACAACAAACAGTGAAGCTAAGAATACTCTCGCCAGCTAGTAGCTGAACCCAACTTGTTGCTGCTGTGGTGGTTGCTGGCCAGGCTGTGGTGGCTGCTGATACCCTCCAGGGTAGACTCCGCAATATGCATTAGGATCTTGCAGCGGCATCGAGTACCCATAATGCTCCTGACCTTGTCCATAACCGCTGTAATAATACTGACTCGGATATGCTGCCTGGAGAATGGATATGTATAAATAAAACAGAAGGAAACAATAGATAATTAATGAATCTTCTAAAGCTCCATTGACCAACCAAAGAAGGAAACAAGAGAGAAGCTACAGCTGGTTTCTTGCAAAGGAATCAATCACCTGTTTTGATGAGGGACCACGGCCCCACGAAAGCCTGACGGTTGTTCCACCTAACTGCATTCCATTCATCGTTCTAATAGCTTCCTCTGCGCAGCTTCTGAAATAACATGATTGAACAGTGACATTGATATTCAAACTTGAGAGAGTTTCCAACAGCAGCAATGCACTCACTTCTCAGAAAACTGAACGAATCCACAACACAATCTCACCATATTGGCCATAGACATTCTTTAGATGATCATCCGTGACATTGGGATCTATTCCACCAACAAAAACCTCTTCATAACTTAAAAACGTGTCAGGAGTTACTACTTTGGAAAATAAACCAGAGGACACATATATGATCGGCAATATAACCCACAGTTAGTGTTATCTGAATCATTATCGGACGGAACCCATGAAGCAGCGGTATGTGGTATGAATCTGCATTACATATATAAACACGGGTATAGTGATAGACTTAAGTACATGCAAATAGGTAACTGAAAGAATGCTACAGACTCATTTGCAGCCTCCCCTAAAATCCCCAACAAAATGAAAGTAAATGCAACAGCACATATACACCAGACAACTCGAACTCCAAAAGGAGACCACAGTACTCTCTGTCTGTTGCCGACAAAATTATATGCAATGCAAAGGAAGTCAAAGTCTATCAATGATGTTAATGTCAATCATAACTAATCAATATGTAGAGGATCTTGCCATTTACGAGAAATTAAAAGATCTGAGGAGCTACACAGCCACAAAAGATGAGTAATTCGACAACACATGAACTTTAAAACTGACCTAAACACGGGCATTCAATAAGGGGATAACCATTTCAACTGAAATCAATTCCAGGCCTCAAGATGATAGAGAGCCTCTTGACTCCCTGCTTTCAAATAAACATGATACAACAAGTGTGCTATAAGATGTGACTTCAGAAAAACTCTTATCAATTAATCAAGGGTTGGCTAAACTGAGGAAAACCTAGTCACATGGATACTAAAGCAGGACAAACAAACAAATCATGGGGAATGCAAGAACAAAAAGCAGTTCTAAATATAACATATCCTTCACATCTACTACGCATAACCAGATACACCTTTCTTGCTAGCAGCTGGCCCAATTCTCTTAGGCCTAGTTGAACAAGGAACACCGTTCACTCTGATCAGAAAACCTAACAAAAGCATACCCCTTTGTACGCCCAGTAGGCGGTAGCTCTGTCAATAACAACCTTAGCACCTTTAACCGAAGGATAAAAAGCTCTGAACGTCTCTAGCAAGATACAGTCCGTAACATCAGCGGCCAACTCTTCTCTTTCTCCCCAACTCCTCTCCTTCTCGTCGAGACCCTTGATTTCTTGCTCTCGGTGACCGGCGGTGCCCTCTGGCCGTCGGTCGCCACCCCCTTTCCCCTTGTTCTCTAGCCTCCTCTCCCGTTTTCTACGGTTTATTCACCTCCTCTTTGCTTCAGCATCTGTGGATTTTCGTTGGATTGCGGCCGGATCCTGCGAATATAATCGGTAGTTGAGTGTGTGCTTAGCTTCTCTGGAGTGTTGGCCAGGTCGTGGTGAGCCGTTCTCTCGGGAAGCGCCTATTTGAGGATAGATCTGGTTTCGAGTTTGGTTAGATCTGGGTCAGATCCGCCGTGGAGGGTTTCGCCGGACTTCAAAGCGTCGCTGCCTTTGTTTCAGGCCAGTCACTATCCCTCCTCTTGGTTCCATCTTTGTCCTCTGTTGGCTGCGAGTAGAACTTCCCCGTCGAGACTTAGATCTCTGATGTATAAGGCGAGCTGAGGCGTTCGTGGGAACTTCTTTATGGTTGGATTCTTGTATCAGCTTCCATGGTGGTCGTTTTGCCGCCTGTTGATGGAGCCTCCGCTCCTCTGTCCTTCATTGTTTCAGAAAGAAGTTGATTGTCGCGTTCTCTGCCACTACCTTGTTCTGAAGTTGGAATCTTTAGACTGTGTTTCTCGTGTGTGAAGGGACCGGAGTCGAGTGCCAAAATCTCCGCTTGCTTCCGCCGTGTCACTTTGTGCGTTTTTCTGCTAGCTTCTCCTCATTGGTTATGGATTTCCAGAGAGCCGCCTGTGGCTTCCGGAGTTGTACGGCGTCTGGAGTGGACTCCACCGGGTGATGGCCGGACCAGGGCCTTGTCAACCTTGCTTCGCCTCTAGCCCTCTCGGAGTCGCCTTAGGGATAATTCTCGGGCCCTGGAATTATTCTCCGGCTGTTCTCTCCATTGTTTTGATGCTCTTACTGCAGGTTCCGGCAATGAGATCAAGCATCGAACTACTGAAACAATTTGCTGTTACTAGTTTCTTCGGTTTGCTAAGCTTTAATCCTTTCTTTATGGTTTGGATTGAACCTTTCTGTCTGTCTGTGAAGGTTTTTTTATATTTTTTTGGGGCCTTCTAAGACCAATGCTTTGATAGCTATTCTAGATTCATTAGGATTTGTTTAGACAAAGACTATTGTATCTCCTTGTGTCATTATCTTGGTAATGAATATTCACATACTTGTCAAAAAAAAAAAACATCAGCGGCCAGATCACCAACAAAAATAGTGTAATCCGGTGAATCATCCCGTTTATCTCCCGAACTCGACGAGGCACAGTTCAATCTACAGAGCTGATCAGGAAGACCAGGGATAGGAGTGTTGTTGTATGTTTGTAAAGCTCGTTCAGCAGCAGCATGAGATACAAACTCAATAAAACCGTAACTTTCAACCTGAGCGGTCTGCTTGTTACGGATGACTTTAACATAAACAACCTGCGAAGATACTGACAGTGTCACTGTCACAAATATCGTATACATTGAAAGTGTTCGAATTTGATCGTTATATCCCTCAAAAATTCAATCTTTACCTCTCCGGTAAGAGCGAAACAACCGTAGAGGATATTCTCATCCATCCAAAACTGTAAGTCTACGATACAAAGAGTACGGATCTCTTCGGCGGTCATAGTGGTGGGTCAGCTCCAGCCATTACGTGATGCGGAAGGATACCTCCGGCTGGTGGGTGTTGCATCATGATTGTTGGAGAATCCCAGACCATAGAAATTTGTAATGAAGAAGACAACAATGTGGTGGCTTGTCTGAAAGAGGCACTGTAATAACGATAGATAAGACTTTTAGTGTTGTAATTCCATCGGATCCGTGGCGCAATGGTAGCGCGTCTGACTCCAGATCAGAAGGTTGCGTGTTCGATTCACGTCGGGTTCAAAACCCCGGTTTAAACATGATCCTAATTTTTTTATTTTCTTTAAAATCGTTTTAAATTCATCATGAACGTCGCTTTTGTGACATCAACGGTCCATATCTAATTCAAGAAAACCATTCGTCAAAACCCTTAAACCGGTTTAAACCTGATCTCTCTCTCACTCTCTCTCTCCACCGTCGTCGTCTCCATCTCTTCCTCAACACTCATCATGAACCCTTACTAATGGCGTCTCTCTTCCGCATCCTAACATCCCAACCTCTCGCTCACAACGCGAATCATCAACTCAGATTCATCTCAACCGCTTCATTACTCCTCATACCAAACTCTACAACCTCCCTCACTAGCAATCACAAGAAGACACGGCACGTCCTCTCCCTCCTCAGAACCGAGAACAATCCCGATCGAATCCTCGAAATCTTCAGATCCGCTTCCCTCACGCCTCACCACCACCTCCACCGTGTCGCCTTCTCCCTCGCGGTCGCGACACTAGCGAACAAGAAACACTTCTCCGCCGTATCGAACCTTCTCGACGGATTCATCAATAGCCAACCGTCGTATCCCAAACCCGAGAGCTTCGCCGTCCGTGTAATCGTTCTATACGGCCGAGCGAACATGCTCGATCGATCTCTACAAACGTTCCGTGACCTCGAGAGGTACGAGATCCGAAGAACGGTGAAGTCTTTGAACGCTCTGTTACTCGCTTGCTTGATGGCGAAAGATTACAGAGAAGCGAAACGAATCTACTTCGAGTTCCCGAGAACGTACGGCATTGAGCCTGATCTCGAAACGTACAATCGAATCATCAAAGCGTTGTGTGAATCTAACTCAACGAGTTCTTCATACTCTGTCCTTACGGAGATGGAGAGGAGACGTGTAAAGCCTAGAGCTTCTACCTTCGGGTTGATGATTGCTGGTTTCTACAAGGAGGAGAAGTATGATGATGTGAGGAAAGTTTTGAGGATGATGAGAGAGTTTGGAGTTCATGTAGGTATCGCTACGTACAACGTTATGATTCAGTGTTTGTGCGAGAGGAAGAAAACTACAGAAGCTAAGGCGTTGCTTTGTGGAGTTATGTCTAGTAGGATGAGACCGAGCTCGGTGACGTATTCTCATTTGATTCATGGGTTTTGTAGTGAGGGGGATTTGGATGAGGCGATGAATGTGTTTGAGGTTATGGTGAAGAGTGGGTACAAGCCGGGTAGTGAATGTTACTTTGCTTTGATACGTTGTTTGTGTAAAGGAGGAGACTTTGAGACAGCTTTGATTCTTTGTAAGGAGAGTATGGAGAAGAATTGGGTTCCGAGTTTCAGTGTCATGAAGTGGCTTGTTAATGGATTAGTTAGTGTTTCCAAGGTCGATGAAGCTAAAGAAGTGATTGCGCAAGTGAAAGACAAGTTCTCAAGAAATATTGACTTGTGGAATGAAGTTGAAGCTGAGTTGCCTCAGTGAAAACATGGTGTGAGTTAAGTACCAGTTTTGTGTGTTGTATCTAATTGTCATGTAACATGTTTCGTTGGAGTTACACTTTAACCAAATGTATATAACTGTTAAGGAGAAATCATATTCAATCGCTTAAAAAGCATGTACCAAGCGTCGTCCTTCCATTGTTGATTGCGTCGAGAAGAATGTTGCTTGCCTTAAGATCCCTAACGTTCAGAAAAAAAACATTTTAGCTATCATCAACTCTTTTACTCGTAATTAAGATGAAACTAATCATATTTTGTTGTTTACCTTGTAGACCGGACCAAACCACCTTCTCCTAACTTGTTTTCCTCTGAGAAATAATTTGTTGCAGCCATTATGTCATGTAAATTTAGGTAAAACATCTTTTCTTCACCACCATCTTCCACATCAGTTGCAAGTATCTCATTGCTCTGTTTCCTGCCTGCGATCAAAAAGCCAAAACTTAGTACCAAATCTTATATAAACCTCATGAAAATACTTAGTTTCACCTCTTTGTGCTCTTCTGCTTCTTTGTGGAGATGAAAGGTAACAATAAAAACTATTGAAAAGTGCAGCTGCTGCTAGTGATGGTAGTAGAACGGCTAACACAATGGTTCTGGTGGCTCTACGATGTTTTGCTCTTCCTGATGGTAGTAGTCTTCCTTGCTTATCTATAAATCAGAAGATTCTAATGAGGCTTAAAAAATCTCTTTATGCATTTGCAGAACAGTTACCTTCGTTTAAAACTCCTTGTGAGATGTGGTAAGTTGTTAGTCTGACATAGAACGTTCTTCCCTTGCTGTTATTTGCATCGAGTTGTTGCAGATTGAAGATATCACCTGTCTAAATCAAACACTTGTGTCCATCATATGCATAGGCCCTGCAACTACAATCAGCTAGGCAAACTGAGTCACATGAGGTTCCCAGAGTTCTTTCTTCTGGATCAGTGGCTAATTCCACGTTCGGAAGAGGTAGAAACTTGTCACTTCCTTGGCCACATTTGGTTAAGTATGTTTCGCTTACACAACGAAACGAGTTTTGGTCACGTACTGAATATGTGATGTAGTTGGAGGAACCATTCACATACAACTCAAAGCTCAGGCTACCAACCGTAACTTGCTTGAATATTCCGAGCTGATGATCCCATGCCCCACTAGACCAGTATGATTTAGATCCATTCCAAACCATGACGAGAGAGTTTCCTGGTTCAAACTCTAGAGAGTATCGACCAGGGGATGTATCTTTCAATCTGTTCCAAGAAGTGAGAATCTTGCTTCTTGTCTCTGGTTTGTCCCAAAGGATTCTAGCACCAGGAAGCCAAGTATCAGAGGGATGGTCAAAACTCTGCCACAACACAGACGGTAGGCCCATCTCGTGGACCAAAATATATTCTTGTAATAATCATCATGAAGCATTAAGTTTCCATCTAAAATATGCAAATGGACAGTATATACTATACAGATGGGGCAGGAAATGCTCGATTTGCCACCCAAACTATAGTTGCCAGTACCATATGCCTAAGTAGCACAACTCAGAAGTACCTCCTGTTGTTGAGAAGAGACCAAGTTCGAAGACACCACCACTAGAAACAATGGTCTGGAATCCTGAAAGAGATTGATTGGTCATGATTGTATCAGTTGAAGAATCAAGAATCCGTAGGTGAATCCCTCCACAACTTGAGAGGATGGTGTAGCGGAAAAAGACTCTTCTCTTGTCCTGACCTGTGATGTTTGTCAACAAGTAAGGGCAGCACGTTGAAAAGTAAGAGCAAGAATACAAGTTGAAAGACTTTGGACGTTGATTAAAGTTTAAAACTTATCTTGCACAGTCTTGTAAAGAACATCATCATCAAGAATCCATAGGAGAATATCAAGGTTGTAACCTAAAAAATTCCACACAAGGATGGATCTTGTATTCACTTTTGACTATTCAAGAGCTTTGGATCCTACTCCACAATTTTAAGCCGTTGATCTTCCAACTCCACTTGCTCATATCTAACGATTACACAACCTTCCTGAGATCTTCACATGAATGTTCGTATGTACTCTGCTCTAGGTAACTTAGTGCATCGAAATACCATGTGAAAACAATTCCTCCTCTTCACTGCTTTGACTGTTTAAAGATTCTAAACCCAACAAAAGAACAGCATCAAACAAAAAAACATTCACAAGAATGGATGAGAGAGCTTTAAGTTGAAGATCAAATGTAAATTGTGGTGCAGCATTGGCCTAGAACAATAAAGGCTGGTTTACCACTCTTGATGATGTGTGTTAATTAATTAAGGTACTCACTGTTGCTGCTAGATGTCCAATGGTATGCGCCACAGCTACCAGAACAATCAAAATCACCATCACATAGCATCCTTGTTGCTACTTCATTTAAGAGTTGACGACGAATTTGAATTATGAGTTAATGATTGGTTTAGCAAAACACTTTAATTTCAGCTCCTTATGATTTTCTTTTATTAATGTGAAGTGAATATGAACCGCTGAAGCAAGCGTTTTGGTCACATGTGAGGCAGTTTTATTGATCTTCTTATGTCTGTTGTTTACCTCTCTCATAAGCTCCTCTTACCGAGGAGTATATGCAACGTTACAAATGGACCCTCTGTTGTTCACGATGCAAGGCCCAACCACACAAAAGTTCTGTCTGAAATGTGTTTACACACTTATTTAATTTAACTGTACTTGCGTACTTTCACTTCGGGCTTCTACGATAAAAGAGAAGATTGTACGTTGGTACATTCGGGACCGCTAAGTTAGGTTTCCAACAATTAACATGTTTGATCCAAAAAAAGAAGAAGAAAAAACTAACATGTGTGGAGATCTAATCGCTGAAACGTTCGTTTCGACTCGTACTCATTATTGATAGGGATTCTTATTGATTGCTGTCTCTAACTCCATAAAACGTGAGCCGTTGGAAAAACATTGATTATATATTCTACATATATAATGATATATTATTAGATGCTTGTATACTGACATAGTTTTTATATAGAGGGAATTTTGTTTTACCACATCATTTACATAATTATAGAACTTTTTCTTTTACGTGTCAAGATTCACCTGCATGATACAACTTATCTTCTCAACAGTTTTTAAAAGGCGGAATTGCACGCTATGACACAATTTTTTTATAATAATTCATTGAATAACTAATTGTTCTAAATAGTTAGAGTAAACCATATATTTTGTGTAATAACGCATTTCTACACAATTATCCCTTTTGAAAAGGACAATTTTCTCAAAAAATATTTTAAAAAAAATTTGTCATCAAAATAGTCTTAAAATGATTGGAATAACTTTTTTTTTAATATTTATGTTTACTTTTTTAAATTTTAAACAACACCTCCAAAATCTCACCCTATAACTCTAGATTATAATTCTATAGATTAGTTATCCCTAAGAGTATATATACATATTTATACCTTTTAATAAAATTTCTTTTAATCATTTTTTTCTTGAAAAATTATTTTGTAACAAAAACTTTTTTAGAGTTATCCTAAAGTAAAATGTTTGAGATATTTTTTTTGGATCAAAGAAATTAAGTATTCTCAATAAAAAATGTTAACTAGAATTCTTATAGTAGGAAAAATCTTGTTGGAATATTTCTTATATATGTCACACCGAGAATAGTTTGTCAATTCATTTTCATATATACATCGTATAAATTTCTGGAGTCTTTTGAACCACCATATTTAAATTTGATTTGCTAATTACAAAATCATTTTTTGGCTTGGGTTGCTTCTAGATTATAACCCTTTATACTAGTACAAACTCTCATTTTGATAAATGATATTCACATATAGAAAAAATTAAAAATTCATGGCCCAGTACATTTCCTTGTCCAGTAAATGTCTGCCACAACCTAAGTATTTTAGAATGTCTCGAAATAATTATAATAAATGTAATTTTGAATTAATATATCAAAGTTAATTTCCGTTTTCTTTTTATATAAATTTAGATTATTATTGATATGGATCTTGTACTGCTAAGAAATTAATATGAGTTGAGTAAATGAGGTCACTAGTCCAAAAATATATAACGATTGATATATTATTATTTCATCATAATGATGGTTGCAATTGCAGCTACACGATTTTTTCACACAAGACGAGCGTATTGTGGCATCTTGGTACGTCAACAAATAGAAGAGGGCATGCCTCGTTGGATAAGAGTGTTAAGATCTTTGTCGCCACGGCCACTGCAATTCACGACCACTTTGGCACCATCGCGCAGAGTAGGAACAAGTTTGTCTAGGAACGCGAGAGCGTGAGACGCTTCCAATGCTGGGATTATTCCCTCTAATCTGCTCAACAGCATGCACGCTGCAATTGACAAGATAGAAGATTGTTTTTAAGTATATATATATCATCTTAAAAATTATAAATACTACGTAAAATTAAAATAGGGAGGTGCCTTGAATGGCTTCTTGGTCTGTTGCTGTGTAAAATTCGGCTCTTCCGGTTTCCTTCAGAAAGCTAATCTCCGGTCCAACTCCGGGATACTCTAACCTACGTACCAATCAATAAAATGTGTGACTTAGTACTTCCAGTAACATCCTCTCTTTGGTTTGCAAAAAAAAATGGTTATAGAAAATAATAAGAAAAAATTGGTTATTCAACCGTACTTAGATTAACTCAGATTGAATTTTGATCCGACCAGGAAAAAAAATCGGTTAAATCAAAGCGGTTCATACTTATCACGATTGGTAACTTGCATGTGATAAATGTGTAACCCTTTTTTTTATAATAAACAGACGTGCAAGTAACGTTAGAAATGTACCAGTAAAAATACTATAGCTAGCAGAAGATTTTACATCTTATTTTATAATTTATAGACTATGCATCAACCTCAATGATTACTTTTGTGACAAAGATGTGGTTCTAAAGACTCCACTTCTGCTAATTTGATTTGTTATGTGTCATGCTTTGACTATTAATTTATCTATAGTGTTAAAAAAAAGGAAATCTATAACTAGAAGATGACGTTTTACTTTTAGTTCATCTTTCTTAAGAGATTACTTATTATTTTTGAGCTTTCATTGTCACTAAGTCTTGCTAATTATAGTTAAAAACACACACACACATGTTTATATATATATATATATAAAGTGAGCATATTTTCAAACTTACCCAACTCCTATGGAGTGTGGTCTAAGTATCTGTCCTTGATCATCTTGCAGTAAATAGCTCATGGAGCCATGGTACACACCAACCTCTCCAACGGCCAAAGTAGCTGAATGTTTGCCTGAATCCAGACCCAGTCCCGCAGCCTCGACCCCTACTAGTCGCACATCCTCATCTCCAACAAACTCATGGAACAAACCCAATGCGTTTGAGCCACTCCCCACACAAGCCACCAACACATCAGGCTTACCACCCCATCTTTGATTCGCTTGCCTTCTCGTCTCTTTCCCTATCACGGATTGAAACTCTCGTACCATTACTGGACTCGGGTGTGGTCCTACGACAGTCCCTGACAAGTAGTATGTGTTTTCTAGGTTTCCAACCCAATTTCGAATCGCCTCTGAACTCGCATCTTGAAATGTTCCTTCTACTGATTTCACCTACGGATATTTATGTTAAGTAGATGAATATTATTATCCATAATAAATCTCATTTTTTAGTAAACAGAGAAAAACTAGATAGTTTTTTTTGGATAAATAAGCAAAGTTTCGGTTAGAATATAAAATGTTTTGAGATTTTAAGTTATCTTTTGAAGTTTTAAGGTTAATTTTAACTTTATTGGAATTTGTTTAACCAATAAAATTTTAGTTTTTTTGTAATTGATTGAATGATTTTAAAATTATATCATTAAAAATATTTTTTAGATAAATGTAAATTTCTTAATCTTTGTGCAATAAGCTAAAACATTATCTATTAAAAAAAACAGAGGGAATAGTAATTAATAGTTTTACCTGAGCGCCAAGCAGTTTCATAGAAAGTACATTAGAGGATTGTTTCTCTATATCTGTGGTTCCCATGAAAACAGTACACTCCAAGGAGAGCTTTGCACATGCAG
Source organism: Moricandia moricandioides (assembly GCA_905132885.1). Classification (NCBI taxonomy): domain Eukaryota; kingdom Viridiplantae; phylum Streptophyta; class Magnoliopsida; order Brassicales; family Brassicaceae; genus Moricandia; species Moricandia moricandioides. The sequence goes on along the minus strand of CAJHQQ010000996.1, from coordinate 47,996 downwards.
CCGCGGTGGCGACCCCATGCTGCCCGGCTCCTGTGGCCGCCACCACACGGCTGCAACCAAGCCGCCTGGCAATCATAGCTTGAGCGAGAGCGTTGTTGATTTTGTGGGACCCACCGTGGCTTAGATCTTCCCTTTTCAGGTAGATCTCGGGTCCATCTCGGGTGGTTCGAGCTATGTTCCTGTAGTGTTGGGTTAAACGTTCGGCGAAGTAGAGAGGCGTTTCTCTTCCTACGTAGTCTCTTAACGCTGCAGTAAGCTCAACCTGAATACAATTAGAAGAACATATGAGAAAAAACTTAATTTGCACTGATTAATTATCATGTTTAAGTAAAATAAATTAGTAGTATGTTTATGCTATACGTATACGGCATATGTGTCGGCTATTTAAGTAGTACGGTTTTTTTGGAATGTTTGATATGGACAATACTAATAATAAGTGCCAGCAGCAACGTTTGTTTTTGGTACAATGTGCCTGATGATTTCGAATCTATAAATTTATTTTTTCTATGATTATATTTTCTAGTTTATGTAAATAAATCTATTTTCTCATTTTACCCATTTATATCCTTTAAAAGTGCTTGTCCCCTTAAAGAAAAAAAAAAACGAATCCGTTTGGGTTTTAAGTGTGCAATATATTTTAAAAATAGATGAAGCTGGTGGACCACAAAGTATAAACATATAGGAATAGAATAAATTGTATAAAACACTCCGGGCCATGTGAAACTCAATTTTTATTAGTATTTAATTATGGAATTATTAAATATATGTGAAACTCAATCTAAAAAATTTTTTGTAAAAATATTTTGAATTTAATTTCTCATAAAATTAAGAATTTTACAATTAAATATTAATATATACATATATTTATATGTATTTTGAGAACTCACGGAGTTAGAATCTCCACTGGAGATGAAGATCATCCCCAATAAAAATTCTAGTATCGAAGATTCTCGATATATATATACTAATATTTCATTACGGATATTTTAAACTTTACAAAAAAACGGCTAAAAATATTTTTACGTGTATATTTTCAGTTATATTTTCGTCGAGATATTCATAATTAAATGTTAATATATATAATAAGAATTCTCATTAATGCTAAAACTCCATTGGAGGTATTGGACTTGCTTTAAGCAGAGCCGGCCCTAAGAAATCTATGGTTAGAAGCAAATTTAAAAAAATGGATGTTTTTGTGGGGTTTTGAACCCTGGTTACACCGGGAAAGACTATAATTTTTAGATTTTACCACTAGATTAAAGAAGAATTTAATAAAATAATAGCTGAAAATATTTTTATAATAAAAAGGCTGGAAGCGATTGCTTGGCTTGACCCAAGGGCCGGCTCTGGCTTTAAGTATATATATACATATATGTATTTGTGCAGTATTCATATTTACTGACTATATATATTCATACGATCCATAGCATGGAGGACAATGATTTGTATCATTTCTTGATCGACACCAGTGGCCTGGTTAAATTATCTGATGCAAAAACTATGATCTTAAATGAAATAGAGTTGCTTACGTACGTTTTAATTAGGTTCAGCTTAATAGAAATATTCGAGAAAAGCCAACCTGAAATTCATGATCGCGCAAAACAAAACTGAATTCGTCTTCAAGATCTCTCAGGCGAGACATCAATGTCTCCGGTACAAACTTTCCACCGAACCTCCCGAATCTTCCGTTACTGTCGCCACGAAGAAACGTGCTCTCGTCGGTTCTTGCTGGGACATAACCCAAAGACGGACCACTCGTACGGCTGAATACGTTGCTTACACGGTGGTGACTTATTATGGAAACTCCACAAACAACAGAGTTTATCATACGGTGGTTTCTCTTACCGGAACCCTAGGAAGTGGCTGTCCTCGTACCTGGAACATTTTAGTTGACGACATGTTTAGGGTTTTAAAAAAAAAAAAAATTGAAACACTGTTTATTTATGATTTTTCCTTGCCAAAAATCTGTGGTGGCGAGTTGTCTTTTTATACTATGTTTGTGTTTGTTTCGTTATCTATTTGAATATATCCATGTTTAACATATGTTTTGTTGCATCTTTTCACTCGTCCTCTTGTTTTTACAGAAATATAACTCAAAATATTTGAGAGAACAAGTGGGGATTGATTTAAAGGTACTTGAGAAAAAAAATTAATACGGTATCCGCAGTTTAACATGTTTATCTGAGTTTTACAGAATAGTCGGTTGATGGCAGCTATCGGACACTATAGATAATCAAAAAAATAATATTAGCAAAATAATTTTTTAACGGGATATATGTAAATAATAAATAATGAACAAAATAGTTAGGTTCTTGTTAATCATTGTACGTTTTAATGTGGAAAAGTAGTTAATGACAATGACAAGCACTTTATCCTGTGGTGTTTATTAGAAAACAATAATAATAAGAGGTTGTAAATGCATAGGTGCCTCCACAGTCAAGAGGTTATCTGACAACAATAATAAATGGTTCTTAAAAAAAAGATTTTGTGACAATTAATATTAATATTCTAATAAATTTGTTTGTTTAATTAAATTTTGCTTTTTATTGAATACTAAATGAATGAAAAATAACACGCACACATTAGAGTATCACAAGAGGTTGTAAAGACATCACTAGTGGTCAATATTAAGAACCATCTCTCATAGTATATAATAGCAATAAAATTTGATAGTTGTAAATAAATTTTAAACCCAAAAACACTTGACCATTGATATTGTGACAAATAAGCAAAGAAGTTCCTCATTGCATTTTCACGTCTCTTGCCCGAGGGACTTCTCTTTCCTTCGTGTTACTTTTTTCTTATTTTTTCATTTAATTTGTTATTTTATTAATATGGAGAACTGTGGAAAATTTTCATTATTGTGGTTATTGTGGTGGTGTTAGAGCAATTATATGAGAAATTATATGAAAAAAACTCATTATTGTGGTGGTCTTAGAGCAATAATATGAAAAAATTCATTATATATTATATTAGTATTTAATGTATAATTTTTAATTTTATGAAAAATTTAACCTAAAAATTCTATACAGAAATATTTTGAACTGAATTTTCCGTAAATTTAAAAATTTAATAATTAAATATTAATATTAATATGTAATATTAATATACATATATATATATATATTGAAAATCTTAAAGCTATAAACCTTCATTGAAATTCTTAATGACTTATCTTTTGAGAATTTTTATTTCATTTCTTTCATGTTTTTTTTTCTAAATATTTTTATTATGGGATACTCAATCAGATTCCGATGATTTCTGTTTTGAGAACTTTTTTCTTTATCTCTTTCTTATGTTTTCTCTTTTTCTATTTATTTTTATTGTTGAAATATTCAATAAGAAACTACAATTAGTCCTGGTCAAAGAGTTTAGGTTTTTCTTCCAAAATTTAAATAGTGTCGCAAGATGCTGACATGACATGTATATGACATATACATATATATACAGGTGAATACAAAACTAAAAAATGGATCTGTAAAGAGGAAGTTTCTTTTAAATTTGATCTAATTAATTAATTTTTTTCGTGTTCACATTATATCCAATGTATCTACTTTTTTCACTTTCTTTTTAGTTTGGAGGTTTTTCAGATATATTGAGTGGTTCATATTAATTTGAAATGAGAAATGCACTCCACGAATATTAAAAAGACTGTAAATAATGATTTATATGCATATAACCATATAATGGAATGTAGTGAGGTGATTCGAATCAAAATTATTTAACAACTCAAAACTCACATGCCATTAGACCATCATCACATGATTAAGAGAACATTTACGAGTTCAAGCACGCTTCGAACTCGTGAAACTCGTGATAGGGGGTTCAGTGCGTAAATATGTAACCAACTGAGCTATCATTCATCACACTTCCTTCACCTTTCTATAATCAATTTATGTGTTTCTTAATAAAACCAGCTAATATATTTTTATCTCAAATAGTGGCAGCAAAAGGTGATTTGTGAAAGGCTGAAAGCATAAAGTAAATTCATAGAATATAAAAGACCATGTCGTCAAAAGATTTATCGAAATTTTGTCAAAACAAAAAAAAAGATTTATTGAATTTAGTGGCTTTGAAAATTAAAAGTTAGTGATAGAAAATGATGAAAATAGAAGCTCGAGTGCCAGTGAATAGTGAATTCAAGACTAGTTGTGAGTAAAACTTTTTGTATCCTTTATTCCTTTTTATTTACTCACTCAATTCGCGTATTCATTAACATATGCTTTGAGAGTCCATCAAGTTTAAGGTGAGATTTAGAGCACTAAACTTTCATTCCGAAACCATGTAGACTGTATGTATATTAAATAACTCAAGCCCAAGACTATATTCAAGCCCATCAGCTATGTATCTAGGTTTCAAGCAAGATTTGGATTCATATAAATATGTTGTTTTTGGTATCAATGTAATCAACTAAGAGAGTTGCCTCTCAAGCAGCTTTCTATCCTTTACATATTATGATACAAATCGTAGGTCTGTTTATTTTTGGTGACAACCAAAAGTCTTTTTTTTTAGTCTCATTGTTTTAAAAAGTTTTATATTAAGCTATTTCATTTTATTTTTTCATCTATTTCAATAAGGTCATTTTAGCTTGAATCTACACTTGCTTGGTTTAATACACAATGTAGTTATATATATAGGAAAACAATATTTAAAAAGAAAGATCCTGTTGTCCAAAAAAGGAAAGATCCTGCCTCACCAGAAAAGTCTCGAGTTAGTAAATTTTTTGAAAGAGGTTTCTTTATAAGTTACTCCATCCATTTTAAAATAGTTGATGTTTTTGTTTAGTGCACAAAAATTATGGCATACATTTTTTTCTAAAAAATTATGTTAAAAACATAAATTAAAAATAATTTAACCAACCATCAAAACAAATTATAATATATTATTGAACACACAGTTTTCAATAAAACTATAATTAATAAAAGATATCCAAACATCATCTATTTGGAACATAAAATAGTTTTCAAAACATCATTTATTTTAGAACAGATGGAGTATTAAGTTTCATAGTATTTTTCTTTAGATATATGATTACTTTTAGTATCAGTTTAAATTAATCTTAGATACATTATAAAGAAATAAAAATCACCAAATTTTACTAAGTGGTGTTCCTTTATTACCATTTTCTGATTGGTGAACCTTTTCATTCCAAAAAGGGTCATCCTTGAGACCAATTGATCAATACTTAGCATTCTTCACGAGACCCATAGTAATCTTGAGCTGGCATACCCAGAGTGCTTCAAGCTGGTGAAGAATTGATGATGATCTTTTCAAACGTCATAAACTCCATTCATAGTTTTTAATTTAAGCATGCTCCCAGTTTTATTGTAGGAAACTCTTTCAGTGAATATATAACTTATGATGCTCATAACGTTTTTCATGATTGTGCATCGCTTTGAATCCTAATAATTTAATCTCTTTGAACAACGGTAAAACTACAGTACGTGCTCGACTAATAAAATATGAAACAAATACAAAAACAAACATTACAAAGTGATGTAACTGGAGTACATCACGAATTTATTAAGAGCAATCTCAAAATTAAATGTATCACATATTATATGTATTGTATTATATATAAAAGAAGTTCAGGTTCATCACAAGTTGGCTTGTTGCTGCAAAATAGTGAGTTATTTTTTTTAAAATTATGGGCTATATGCAACCATAATTTTGTTGTTATTATGTTTTTAACTTTTTACTTAACTATAAATTTACAATAAATTATCGGTTTGGTTTCGTTAAAAATATTGAAACCTGATTTTTTTTTGAAACAACATAAAACAAATTATTTTTAATTATTATAAATATACTTATAACTCTGAAAAGAAATTAATCTAAATGAAATTAAAAATTAATTTGAGTTTAGTTTATCTAGAGAAAAAAACTATCCAAAGAGAAGTAATTTGATAAAAAAATCATTATATTCGAAACCACAGTTCTAAATAAAATAACATTATAAAACTATTCCAAAAAAAAACATTTACTTTCTATATATTAAATTAATAAATGAATTTTAAAATTTGATAAACATATCAAAATAAAATTTCCAGTGAGATGGTAAAAAAAATTTCTAAGCAATGACCATATCGACTCCTTCGGTGGCTGAAAGTCCGGTGCCTCTGCCTTGAAGCTGGACGCAACCCGCTTGGCATGCACCATCACAAATCTCTTGCGTTGCTTCGTTCACTTTCATGCATATTGGCATACATTCTCTGTGGCACAACGGCAATACTTTTTTTCCTAATAGTGCTTCTTGTCCAGCTACAATCTTCGTCCATGTCAAAACAGTAATTATCATCAAGCTCAGGGTGGCTAAGTTTCTGCTCCGACTCTTCATTTTTTTGCTCTGCACATGGAAATATTTAATCAGAGAGAGAGGTTAAGGAAGAATAGGTAGCTTGGAAGACAAGGAAAGGATTTTAAACTTAAGGGGATGGTCAAGATTTAAAAGATAGTCATGGCCCCATATGTGTTCGCTTTTTCCGGGAACATTCACTATTATTCTGTTCAAAATTAAGCGATTTTATTGGTGCAAGAAAAAAAAAAGAAACCATCTTGGCGAGCTAGAGGGTTCACATTGCGATAATCAACAATAAAAATAGTTGACAGCTGTGGGATTTGAACCCACGCCCTTTCGGACCAGAGCCTAAATCTGGCGCCTTAGACCACTCGGCCAAACTGTCGTTGTTGCAATGTGACGACTCTACAGTTTTAAAAACATAACCGTCATGTGTTCGTAAGCTTTGACTTCTCTATTAGGACGGACATGCATCATATATTCATATTTAAGATGGACATAGGAGAAACCATTTGTAGCAAATAGGAAAATTTATGCACGGATTATATTAAAAAAAATCGATGGAGTTTCCTACCTAATGGTCATTTAAATAAATTAATTCCCACAGAAGTAAAGTAAAAATATATTTGAGAGTTATTTGACGAGGCCATACATATTAATTAATTTGTTATAATAAAACTATCTCTCTACATAACTCATTACTTTAGTATAATGTATCATAATAGTCTTGTGATGTAGTAACAAGGTCGAGTTGCATATAGTTATATTATTATTATCTGTAACTGCCTTCTGCCTATCAGAGATCCATAACATTCATATCCATACAAAAAAATACTACAGTAGTTATTATGTAATATATAGAATACCGGATAATGGGAGAGACAGTCCAATTTACTAATCTTTGACAGCCTAATAAATTAGTAAACTCAAAAAATTGTATTATTTAATCCGATTTCTCTTTCATAACGTGCTTGCTTCACGTGCTTTGTCTCTGGCTAGTGGCTATACCAAAAGATGAGAGGCAAGCTCTTTTGTTGAACAGAATATTATGGTCCGAAGCATATTGCATATTTTGGGATTGTCACACACGTTTACTATGGTTTAGTTAATACTAATGTGTTGTATTTATCCGGTTAATTTCTGTAATATGAGCATGGTTGTTAGGAAAATGTACAATTAGATACTATAAAATATGCTGTTAAATCCCAGAAGCAGATGATGTTTTGGTTCATTACTTGTTATTGTTACACACTACAGTGGTAGATAAACTTAACTCTCGTAGCTGTTTATACATGATTTAGTTTATTATATATGATCTCTTTTACATACATGGAGGATTAAATTCATATAGTGGACAAATAAACAAAGAATTAAATAATGTTTCTGTCTTCTTGCTTTTACATGAACATTTCCACTTGGTGGCAGCCTGGCGCTCCAATGATTCTCCATGTTCTTTTGTTAGTTTCATAATTCCCATAACACCCCAGCTCAATCATTCATCAAATATTGACTAATCTCATTTTCTCAAAACCGGTCGGTGCTGAAGAAGCTAAACCGGGTTTTAAAGTTCGATCAAAGTAAACAGTTTACACTGACTTTACAGTAATCATCGAGTTTACTGTTAATTTTCTCGTTTTTTAATTAATCTTTTCTTTATGCCTCTTGCCTTCATTTACAAATTTAATATATCTTCGCAGACCGTATCCAAAGCCCAAACCCAAAACCAAAAATTAATTATATAGGAAAATTAAGAATAATTATTAATGGTCAGAACAGTAATTTTTTTCGGTCTTTAAATTAAAGCTCCATCGTCTTCTCACTCACGGAACTCGTAACCAGTGAAATCACGTTCTCCCTCTCTCTCTCTCTCTCTCTCTCTCTGAGACAACAAAATGGAGACGAGATGTTATTCCATGGCGGCTGTGTTCTTTTTCGTGGCGGCTCTAATGGCGTCTTCCTCAACCACAGCAGCACCGACACAGTCCTTCGAAGAAAATTTCAATATAATGTGGTCTGAAAATCACTTCACGACTTCCGAGGATGGACAGATCTGGAATCTCGCCTTAGACAATGATACCGGTACGTTCCAATCCTATTCCATAACCAGCAATCTCCGGTTTAAGATCATTTATTTATATACATCGAGTTTTGAAACAGGATGTGGATTTCAGACAAAGCACATGTACAGATTCGGATGGTTCAGTATGAAGCTAAAGCTCGTCGGCGGCGACTCAGCCGGCGTCGTCACCGCTTACTACGTGAGCTATTGTGTTACTTTAATTTACATTCTTGGAAAGATAATCAATTTTCATTTTGTATCATTAAGTCTCTTTTTTATAACCTTAGATGTGTTCGGAGAATGGAGCCGGACCGGAGAGGGACGAGGTAGATTTTGAATTTCTAGGGAACCGAACCGGAGAGCCGTACATAGTTCAGACCAATGTGTTTAAGAACGGAACCGGGAATCGGGAGATGCGACATTCCCTCTGGTTCGACCCAACCAAGGACTACCACTCCTACTCAATTCTTTGGAATAACCACCAGCTCGTGTAAGTTAACCAAACTTCTTAACCAAATCGAACCAGACCAAATTGAATCGAATTTGTTGGTTAATCAGTGCTTAATTTTATCGATTGGTACAATATGTAATCCGGTTAAACGCAATGCAAATCACAGGTTCTTCGTAGATAGAGTACCGATTCGAGTGTACAAGAACAGCGACAAGGTACCAAACAACGATTTCTTCCCGAACCAGAAGCCGATGTACTTGTTCTCGAGCATCTGGAACGCTGACGAATGGGCAACACGTGGCGGTCTAGAGAAGACGAACTGGAAAAAAGCTCCTTTCGTCTCTTCGTACAAGGACTTCGCCGTAGAAGGCTGTCGTTGGAAGGATCCGTTCCCTGCTTGTGTCTCCACCACAACGGAGAACTGGTGGGACCAGTACGATGCTTGGCACTTGTCAAAGACGCAGAAGATGGACTATGCGTGGGTGCAACGTAACCTCGTCGTATACGATTATTGTCAAGACCGTGAGAGATTCCCTAAACTTCCTTGGGAGTGTTCCATTAGCCCTTGGGCTTAAGCTCGAATTTTGGTCTTTCATTTAAAGTATTAAGTTGAAATGGTTGCTGTAATAATTTTGTACGTTTTTTTTTCTTCTTCTTCATTTCATTTCTCATTGGTTGTATCATCTGTTATTTAATTGATTATTTAGTCGGCTATGTCTTATAACTTTGCACTATAGTAATATTTTTTCAATTGATGAGCACTATATATCATTATATAAACTGATTTTGACGACAACAAAAAAATCGATTTTTGTTTGGCAATTTGCATATCAATTCTGGTTTGAGGTAGACAATTTGAGTTAGAAACATGATGATGGGAGCAAAGAAGATAATACAACAAGATCTACGGGGCCCAAGATCTACACATTCTTTAATAAAAAGTTGCATTTTCATCTTTAGCTTTCTATATCATCAAATTATCTTTAATTAGTTTAATCCGTAACATTTATCTTGTTTTAAAACATGAGTTGTTGCTTCCTTTCTGTTTCATCCCCTATATATTAAAAGAGGAGCATTTTTAATAAGTAACCTTTAAATTGTAATATATTCACAAGATTGCCATTATGCTGATGTGTCAGCACAAGAGGGCTTCTCACACATTCAATTCAAAAACCCATCTCTTACTAGATTAATTACATTTTATGCCATTAGACATCCCTTATATATTATAAAAACATTATTAACATTAAAAGAATATTGTAAAGTCTTTCCTTAAATAAAAGCTACGGAATTACCTAATATGGTTAACAATTAATGACAATTAAATATTGTCAAATCTTTCCTTAAATAAAAGCTACGAAATTACCTAATATGGTTAACAATTAATGATAATTAGTGATTCTGAAAAATAAAGATTTGATAACAATTTTTTTATCCTACATCATTTTTATTTAATTTTATATTTTAAAATATATTAAGTAATCACATTAAACATATAAAAATAGACTTTTTCTTTATCTTTTAAATTATTATAAATTACTAAGAATTGTGATCAATAGTTTAATTTTTTGTGTTATTACAAGATACAAATGATCGTAAAATTTATATAAATATGAAATCTCATTTAAAATATGTCATATATAAAATATATAAACATGTTAATTTCAAAGTTTTCATTTAGTAAGAAGCCTCAATTAATAAATATTCATATTAATAAAATTAATATTTTGTTACAACAAATATAAAATTGTTAATAAAATCATATGAGTACAAAGCCTCAATTAATAAAAATTTATATTAAAAATATATTATATATCTATGTCGATATCATTTAATTTTCATTATATACCACATAAATAAATAAATGATTTTTTACCAACAAAACTAATTGTAAATAAAGAGAGAGCTTTTTTATATTATTTATATGCTTACCCTAATTTAATTATATATGTAATAGTTATTCGTTTCTCAATTATTCAATATACGTAAATGAACACAAAATAAATAATAATATATATAAATAATTTGTATACATAATTAATGTTCATTCTGCACAAGCACGATCTCAAATGTTATTTCATCATATCATTTCAAAAATAAAACTCTTCATATCGAAGTGAGATGGTAAATTATAGCATTTGAATGATATTGTTGAAGTCTAATATAAATTAAATAAGTTTTAAAAAACAAAATATCATCAAATATGATTCTACTCATCAACTTTATATCGATGGTCCATGACTTTACGTTTGAGGACTTATGACATAATTGTTAAATGATCAAAATTAGTATTCAATGATTATTAGTTTATAAATTTCACTCCGCGCATGCGCGCGGGTAATTACCTAGTTTTCCTATATTGGTGAAACAAAATAGGTCTTTCAACTGTCACACTATTCTGAAATTTACCAATACATGTCATACCTTTGTTAGGTATGACTATCTACGAATGAGATTGTGGGTCCATGAGTTATTTTTTTACGAGTACTATCATATAGTATCAAATGTCTAAGAGTCGTGCTATTTATTTCAAAGAATAAAGTTTAAATCTTATTTCCCTATCAGTTTTGATTTTTTCATGGTCTTTGAAAACTTAATTTGAAATATCAATCTTGCTAAACAAACTAAACAAAACTAAACTAAAACAAAATAATATCTTACCAAAAATAAATCAAATATCCAAAATAATAAAAACACTAAATAAATGTTCATCAAAAATCTTAAAATTATTAGTTTGTTTAAAAACAATAAACTAATATAAACCGATTTCATGTGCTTTTGGTTTGATCTTTATTCAATAATAAAATGTATTTGGGTCAAAATTCCAAAATTTAATTAAATTAGTTATTTCATATTTTATTTTATTTTTAACTTGACATTAAATATAAAAGACTTAACAAATTAAATCTAATAGTTGCATAGAAAAGAGAAATATTTTAGTATAAATCTAAAAATTTATTTATTACAAAAATAGAATTTAAAAAGAAAATTGATCAAAATAGATTTTATTAAATAATATAAATAAACATTTATATTTATTGAATTAATTAATCTAAATTTAATGTTTAGAGTTATGGGATGAAGTTTTAGGAGTAAAATTTAAATTTTTTAAAACTTAAATAAATATTTTTTTAAAAAAAAATAAAGAAATTATTTCGTTTATTTTTTGTTGAGTTATATTTTTGACAAAAATAGATTTGTTTCGTAGAATATTGTATAACAATTTGTAAAGTGAAATAATCTTTTTTTATTAAACATCTTATATAAACGGAAACCTCAGTTTCGACCTCTCAAATCCCAAAGACAAACGACAAAACCCTAAAGAGATTTGATGTCAAAGAAGCGTTTCAATCCGTTGGAAGATCCGCCGACTGCATCATCAAGCGAAGAAGATGATCAAGTGGAGACGACTCCACTCGTAGGAAACTCTTCTTCTGAAGAAGAAACCGACGATGAGTCCTCTGCCTTGAAGAAACCAGAGTCTGCTCCGGTGAAGCATCAAGCTTCCGATTCCGAATCTGGGTCTGATGAAGAAACCGATTCAGATTCTCCAACCAAGGTTAAGAAGAATCCAGGATCCTCTGCTGTTAAACCCCTCACCGGAGCAAAGGACTCAGTGGTGCTGAAGAGTCATGATTCCAAAAAGGTGAAACCTTTGAAGAAATCTTGTACAAAGAAGCGTTCTTTAAGCGAGACAGATGGAGCAGCATCAGCATCAAAGGAAGCGAAGAAGGTCAAGAGTGGTGGTTCAGGAGAAGAGGCCAAGAAGACCTATTTCCAGCGAGTTTGGAGTGAGGAAGATGAGATTGCGGCATTACAAGGGCTTATTGATTACAAAAACGACACTGGTGTAAGTCCTTATGATGACACAAACGCGTTTTATCAGTCTGTGAAGAAATCTATTAGCTTTGATGTTAGTAAAACCCAAGTCTTGAAGAAGCTTTGGGGTTTGAAGACAAAGTATGAGAACAACCTTGGTAAAGAGAAGAACGGAGAAAAGCTGTCATTTTCTAAACCTCATGATCGTAAGGCCTTTGATTTGTCAAAGTCTGTTTGGGGAGCTGATGGGGTGGCTTTGGATTCAGCTGTGACTTCCAACGGGAAGTCGAAGAAGAGCAGTAAGTCTTCGTCCAAGAGAGTCGAGCCTGTGAAGCAAGAGCTAGCTTCTTCTTCTTCTCTGCCCAATGGTAAAAGCTGTGAAGACGAGGAGATGGCTAATAAAGGAGAAGCACCGAGTGTTGTGGAAGTGGATGCGTTTGAGAAGTCTGTTCTTGTTAAGGCACTGACTCGTTTCGGTGTGGATGATCTTTCTGCTCAGAAAGGTTGGAGTAGGCTTGCCTTGGAGGATAAGAAGAGATTCGAGGAGGAGTGGAAAGTGTTGCAGCTTAGGGAGTTGGAGTTTTATTCGAAGAAGAGCGGTTTCATTCATGAAGTTGTAACAAAGATGGCTGAAGCATTTCAACCAAACCCTTAATACATATGTTTTTGGTTCTGCCTCTTTTGCTTTCTACTCTGGCTTTTTTGTGTTTTGTCCTTTCTATTGATTCTTGAAGAGTTCATTTTGGAATATTTGCGTATTTCTCAATAACAAGGGATCAAGTTTTTAGCTAAAATTGAAGCAATTTATGTGTTAATGTAATATTGTTAATTTGATAAAATCACGATACATACTTGCGTGGAAAAGACATTGATCTTGGGGAAGAAAAGGAGGGTGTGTTATGCGTGGTTTGTATTTGCTGGTTGCACATTCTCTTTGTCTTCTTTCTTAGCAGCAATGGCTGAAACATAATATCCTGAAGTCACCAGTCCATGTCCTAGACAAAATATGCCTCCAACAAGAAAGAGCCACCGATGAGGCAAGCTGCAGAACCAGTTCGATCTGGAGTTGGCCAATGTTGCTAACATCAGCGTCGAGTAGCTGACGGCAAAGAAGATCCTAAGACAAAACGGCATGTCAAAAGCAGTTAAGTGAGTCCTTTGAAAAATTCAAACTTGTGTTGAATGGAATTTTTAAAATTTAGATTTCATCTTTTGCATTACCAGGAGAGAACAAGTAAAGCTACTGCGAGTATCTTGTTGGCCGTTGCTCTCGTGAAATCTTGCTTAGAGCGAATGTAAGTGCAGCCTCCAAGTACATTGGCTGTGACATGGACAATAAACAGAAGCACCATTGCAGCTACTCCCTCAGCAAAAGCTCCAGAGCTCGGCTTTCTTCGACATCTTGTATGCCTTGAATGTTGTTGATGAGCATCATGATGTTGCTGCTGTTCAGCAAAAGAGAAACATCAAACACAAGAAATGAAAATAAGCTTTGGTATAAAGATTCGAACCTTGGTCTGAGCAATCTCAGCTTCTATCCCGAGGACTGTAGCTGTAATGTCTGCACATATGATCAGAACAGAAACCAAGAAGCCAAGTTCGCTTTCCATCTCTTTCTTATTCATAATTCACATATTTTTATTCTTGATTACTCTATTTATTTCCATTGTTGTATGAAAGTTTGAAGGAAGAGGAAAGAATAAGTAAACACAGCATCAGATTACTTTCCTAAGCCTCCCTCTGACTACAAGACAACAGAGAGATTCGGTTTTGGTCTCACCAAGCAAGTAAAGTTTCATTCCTTTATATATATAATGATATTATGCTTTTCTTGTAAACTAGTGTGTATTAGATATTTTTTTTTATAAAGATAATGAACATTCAGATTGAAAGAAGAGGTTGATCACATGTTTGACTTTTTTACTTAAAAAAAAGTCAAAGATCAATAGAGGCAGCAGCATGTGGCCTTATACTCTGTTTGGAACGTGAAGAGAAGTGAAAAAAGTATGATTACCATATCTTTCTTTCTGTAATCACATATGCTAACATATCATATTGTTTCCAGGTTGTAACTGACTAATTGTAAAAGATTTGACCAGCTTAATAACTATAAACGTTAAATCTTAGCTGCGAATTATTGATTTCTGAAACGTTTTTCTTCTTGTTTCTTTGATGGTTTGATGTGATATCTATACTTATGGAAGTCTTCAATCTCGTTTTGGAAACAGTTTGTGCGGATATGGTGAAGCTGGAAAAGACACAGACAGAGACGTGTCTGAACAAAAGCCAAGTTTCATAGAAACTATATATATTCTCATCTTGTGAATCTAAAGACGGATCTTGAACAATCATGCGTGGAGTGTGGCTTTATCTCAAGAAGTCTCTTAGCTGCTGCAATGCTCAGAAGCCAAGTGACGCTGGTGATCCAGAGAAGAACCGAATCCAGGAGATGAAGAATCCATCTGGTTGCACAAGATCAATGTCGAATCTGAGGAATGAATTTGTTACTTATGGAGATGAGGGAGCTATGCAGTATCCAAGCTTCCGCAGCTCACGGTCTTTGGAGAGCTCCAAGTTTATAAACACAATGAAACTAGAGGACGGTGCCGGAGCATCTTCTTCTGATTTACTTTCAGGTCGTTATTCTTCTGAGAGGTTTGATGTTATTGGCTCTGACATCTGCGGTTTTGGAGCTCTCTCTTGTAGAATATGTCGCCAGAGAGTCAGGGATCTCTATGCGTTTGAGACGCATTACCTTTCTAATCACTGTGGTAAGACTCTAACTGGTGCTCTTTCTCCAGCTATGTTTGGTCAATGTCTTGAGGATAATTCGATTTGTTTTCTTTTGTTTGTTTGTAGTTACTAGACTCTTAGAAGGAGACTTCTCAAGAACAACTGTAGAGTTAATCTGCAACAGAGGCTACTCTCACAAGCTGGACAAAACGAGAGGGAACAACATTTCAGCGATTCTAAAAATCCAGAACCTGCAGAGAGTCGTTGCAGAGTTTGAAAACTACAGAGAACTCGTGAAAATAAGAGCAACCAAGCTTTCTAAGAAACACTCTCGTTGTGTGGCTGATGGGAACGAGTTCCTTGGGTTCCACGGTACAACTCTTTCTTGCTCCCTCGGTTTGAGCAACATCAGCTCTTCAAACCTATGTTTCTCGGACCAATGTGGAGTTTGTCAGATTCTAAGAAATGGTTTCGCTTCTAAAACAAGACAAGATGGGATTAAAGGAGTGCTCACAGCATCAACTTGCTCCACAGCTCTTGAATGTATCGAAATGGAAAGGGGAAGAAGCAGAGGTGCGTTGAAAGCTGTTGTGCTGTGTAGAGTTATCGCAGGGAGGGTTCATAAACCTATGAAGAAGTTTGAAGATCCTAATGGTTTGTCTGAGTTTGATTCATTGGCGTTGAAAGTAGGACCAAATGCTAGACTTGATGAGCTTTATCTATTGAGTACTAAAGCTTTGTTACCTTGCTTTGTTATAATCTTCAAGCCTCGAAACAACACCTCATAATCAAATTTTATTCTTTGTTTCTTGTATAATTTTCTTTTCTTGCAACTCTACCTCATTGCACACCAACACTAAGTTGTCACCAACATGGCCATATCTTGATCATCTCCTGAGGAAGATGACTGTTGTGGCTATCAAGGTATTAGGACCACAACTCAGCTAAGTAACTCAGAGTGGATCAACATAGAGATTCCAAACTCAAACCTTCTCATGTCACCTTCTTCTAGAGGTCACCTCATTAGATCATGGGGTCTTCAGCTATACAATGACCATTCTATACTTTGAATTGTTAAGAATTTAAACCGTTTAAAAAAACATAAACAATTTCTTCGGTTTGGAGTTTGGGTTCCCCTTGGTTTGTTTCGGTTTGGAGTTTTGCATCATCTAACCGAATCTAGAAAGTGTTAAAATGCCTGCCACGTAATCAAACGTAAATAATTGATTTAAATAGAGATATTTTCGTCATTTCATATGGGGCATTAAAAAAACATTTTTCCGTTCATCGAGGAATAAAGGTTTTCAATACTATTTAACAAATCCGAGAGGAGGAAGAAGGATTGAGAATCTGAAGCTGAGCCAGACGAACCTTTGAGAGCGAGCGAGAGAGAGGGTGCTGTTCGTCGTCTTCTTCTTCCCGTCTCTCCGGCGGCGAAATACTCAAAATCTCAATCGGAGAAGACAAAAAAAAACAAGCGATACAACTAGAGATTAAACAAAAGCTTGTGTGTAAACGATGTCAAAGAAGAAAGTGGCAGGTAGCACCATGACGCTCAAGGACTTCCATGGCGGCTCCATACCATCTGATCTCCCTCTCCCTTCCGCTCCTGGAGTGTAAGTCATAAATCTTTCTTTCTCTCTTTCCCTTTTGGATCGCCTCTTACTTTGGTATGCTTATCGGTAGATCAATCGAATCCTTAATTCATGAAGCTATCAGATCTACATCGAATCAATGATTGTTTTAGGTCTATTCTTGTATTGGATGAGACGCGTGTGTGATTTTCTGTGTTAATTTCTATGATTTTTAGGGTTCCGAAGAGTGCTACGGATCGTCCTTTTGTTGATAGAGCGCCTTGGGGAGCTTCTTTGGGTCGGCCTGATCAGAGGACAAGGCCCACTTCGTCTCATAGTATAAGAAACTTTGATGATAAATCTTTGTTTCTTCCTCATACTGCGAATATTGGACGTAATTTCAGCGAGGATGAACGGAAGCCTCTTGATGGTCACTCTGCTCCTCGTAGGATGGTTAGTGATGATGTTTTTCGAGTTGCTAACAGCCGCTTGGAGGTGAAAGCTGACTCGGTTTTACCTGGGAGACACAGTGGTTGGTCTGCGGCGGCTGGTCCTTTCCCAGGGAAGATGAATGATGTAGCTGGGGCTGGAAATGGTGAGAGCTCGGTTTCAGGAACTCACGCTAATGTTTGGACTGCGAAGAAGGAGGTTCCAGTGGTGATTAGCAATGAAGGGGGACAGTCTTCTTGGAATACGCAGCCACCTGTTTCTAGTTTGGTCCATTCAAGTGCGCTTGAACAAGTGTCTTCAGGGAGATGGCAGACTAAGCTTTTGGTTCCTTCTCAGATGGGTTTTGATGTTGTTAAGCATTCAGAGATTGAGAGCAGGGGTTATAAGACTAACAGCCATATGCCTGATCAAGGGAATGAGCCCCATGGAACACATATAGAACGTGGCTTGGTCTCTGAAGACGGGATCCAGGGTGGGAAAAAGTTCGCTCGTGAGTATGAAAAACTCCCTGGTCCAAATTATTTGGACCATAAGGAAGCGAAAGCTGTAGCAAACAGCAGCAATAAGCCTCATCCAAATTATTCAGACGTTAGGCCTGCTGGACATTTCGTGCAACCAACTGCACCTTCTGAAGTCGTGGAACGACCTAAGCTGAACCTGCTGCCTCGTACAAAGCCTATTGAAAGTGTTGAGATACCTGTGAATGATGGAAAACTGGTACAAGTTATATAAGTTTTTTGAGCTATCTCTTATGGTTTTCAGGTTTGGTAAATTGTGTTTTCTTATAGCTCAACTCTATACTGCAGGAAAATGGTGCTTCATATCTTATTCAACGTGAAACTGGTTATGCGACACAGAAGAATATGAACGTTTCAAAACCTGGGTTGTCTGCAGATGAGATTCCTAACACGTCGGTTGAGCGCCCCAAGTTGAATCTGAAGCCTGTGGCACAGTTGCTTGAGAAGCCAGAAGTTAAGACTGAAAAGGAAAGGTAAGGATGTTAGTCCCAGCTCAGTTATAATTATTTGGAGCTTGGGGACATTGGTAGTGTGATACAAAAAATTTGCTTGATTTCTCAATATTTGTACTGGCTGATGGCAAATACTGAAATGATTAGCCTCTGAGTCGTGAAATATTATGATATTTGAAGAAATGCTGATATTGGCTTTGTGAAACCGTCCTCAGATGTCCAAGATGGTAGAATATGGTAAAGCATGGGATTCAGTTCATAGATATTTGCGCTAGCTTATTTTTCTTACATTCACTTCACTAGAATATCAATTAGACTGCCTCCCTAGCGATAATGTAAATATTTGTGTGTCAAACATCCTTACGTTTTCTGGTTTCTGGTGCAGAAACGCAGTTTTTGGCGGTGCCAGGCCACGAGAGCTGGTGAGTGCAATTTGTTACATCTTGTTGTGTAACATTCTCTCGTTAAGTCTCACCCTTTTGTTCGTCATCAATCAATTTTCTTGGCTATGTAGAGTCTTCTAGTTTTGCAACTTGATCTTAGCCTTTCTATTTGGGTACTAGGTATTGAAGGAGCGAGGCATTGATGAGACTGAGCATCACAAATTGGAGCAACAGTTTGAAAGGTAGAACCGGTTTCCCCTAGCCTCTTGCAATCCGTGTATACTTTTGATTACGGGTTCCATTGAGATCAACTATTCAGTTCTAACTTTGATTATGTTTTTGTTCAAAAGGACGGTCCTCAATCCCAACGAAAGAGTTCCAGAGCACGCAGTCCAAAGACCAGTGAGTTCTCCTCGTGAGCTGAGAACGAGGAAATTCGACCAAAAGGACGTGAGAATTGTAAGCGACGTTGCCAGATCCGAAAGCCAGAGGCGAAACTGGCGTGATAATGATGTCAAGAGCACAAGACAGCAACCGCAGGCTCAGGAGAAGAAGAGAGATCCATCACCAGAGACATGGCGAAAACCAGTTCCCCAGAAACCGGAGTCACCAGACGGAACAGGGCACCGTCCCGGGAAAGCAGCATCCCCTCTTGAGCTAGCTCAAGCCTACTCGGATCCTAAATCCGGAACAGGAAGCAACAGTTTTAACATGAGCCGCAACAACCAAACACAGCAACCGTTCTCTCGGTTGGTAGGATCGACAACAACAAAACCAAAGCATATTAATGGCTACTGAGACACTGTTCGTTCGTTCTTTATTCGGATTGGTTTTAGTTCCGACTAATTTGATCTTTTAGTTCTCGAACACATTACACATCTCATGATGCTTTGTGGGAATGGTATGGGAGATTTGGTTTCCCTTAAGAATGGGGTTGGATTACATAACCCAACATTTGTGTCTTTCTTCTTTGGTTATACATTTTTTCTAACCACTAGTAGAAATATTCGAAATCTTTTTTTTTTTACATGAACACGACACTGCAGGGTACGATAACGGACCATTGTGTAGTGTAAGCAAGCATAATTAAAAAAGAAAAAAAAAACTGTGGGCGTTTGTGTACAAGTAGAGAGTAGGTTATCTTTCCAAACAAACGTAAAATCTTTATGTCCACGTTATAAAAAATCAAATCATAAATGTTCAAATCTCCATTTGAATGCATCTTAAAACGTATTGTTATCTTCCAAACAAACGTAAATCTTCATGTATACAAAAAGAAAGCAACCTCATGAGGTATTCATTAGTTTAGTATATATGTATATATTTAGCCGAGCTTCAGGCAGCAAAGGAATGGCTTTGACCAGCGAGGAGGGTGGAGTGAGGAGGGAACCCACAAGGACCGCGGTTACTACGGTTTTCTCCCGGAGTAACAGAAGCATGGACAGGGTCAAAAACTCTGTTCCGTGCTTCAAATTTTCCGGAAGAAAACCGTAGTAACCACGGTCCTTATGGGCTCTCTCCTCCTTGAAATCTTTAATTTTCTTACGCTGCTCAAAAGCTCTGCCCTTGTAGCCCAAGACTCTCTGGCTTTGCCGTGGCCGGTGATGCCTCTGTGGTGCAGGAGCTAAAGGCTTTAAACTGATTCGATTGAATATCAGAGGTAAGAGGACAGCCAGAGTTGTAATTCTACTCCAGTGAAAAAACACTATTATTGTTATTGATGTTCACCACCATGTTCTTTGTTCTCCGTGTTATATGGAACAATGCTGGAATGTAGTAATTTCATTATTGTTTAACGATCGTAGTTGTCACTTATTTGATCTTGAAGAGTATCATTTTTCACCTTCTCATTGTTTTTGGACTCACAGATCCAATCAATTTTGTTTCTCTAAATTCCCCAATTTATCAGCATACTAAGAACTCAGGAGAATCTTTTTTTTTTTTTTAAATCATGAATGCATGAGAACTAATGAAAGATGAATTCCTTAGAACAATAACAAATCTTTCAGCTCAGAAAAATTCATAACACGTAGTAGAGGCACTGACATACATATGACAAAATGGTAACGCCAGTCTAAAACAACATGATTCAGATTAATTGATTGAGTTTCTACACCAAACACAGAGAAAGTTTCACACATGTTAATAGTACATAGGCCTCTGACGAGTAACTCTTTCAGCAGATTTACATCATCTTCAATTAAGAATTGTCTGATTTTTCCAGAGCTGCAAGGAAATAAATAGTATGTGAGTATAAACCCATAATGACAACAACAACAACAAAAAAAAAGCTCAAAAGAAAAATGAGAAGACTGTACTGTTGTAGTTGAGAAGCTTCTCAATCAGATCAACATGAGTCATGAGCATACGCCTGCAACAGTACCTAACTAAGTTGAGCGCATCAAGTGCATCCCTGAAAAACCAAATTGTAACGTTTTTTTATTCATTTAGCAACAAAGAAGAAGAGCCTAAAACTTAAGAGTGTTTACTAATGATATGCATAATAGTCACTTCCAATAACATGTGAAGAACAGATCATTAGCTAAACCATATCAACCCTTGATTGATTTTCTTTTTTCCTCCCCTAACGAATGGGTGTTAACAGATATCACAGACCAGGTGGCTAACTTCTCTCGTGTACAAACAAATTCACACAGAGCATGAACAGAATCATGTACATGCGTACAAGTGTAATCAAAAGCAAACCAATTTTATTTTCAACTCTTTCAATGGACGGATGGAAAAATTCTATAAACTACTAAATATCAAAACCAGATAGGGCAGATAGAGATTACACTATGCAAGAAATAATCTCTTCCAGTAACATAATGAGCATAAAGAGAAGATAACTGAAAGCTAAATCCTTTATAAACAAATCTCTACGACCAGTTTTGTTTCTCAATTATATAAGTGGTGTTAACTAATCTCATGTTCGGATAAAGTACTCTCCTTTCACCACAAAGTAAGATTAACCAAGAAGAAGAATCATGTAGGAGCTTACCCTTCAGTGTAGTCAAGCTGGAGAAGATCAAGATAGGCATCCCACTTGTTTCCAATCACCTATAAACAAAATCAGAGTAAAAGCTTCGTAAAGCTCGAAACTTTATCTCTTGAAACGAGTTTATCTAATCGACTCATAACGTATCAACCCAATGAAACATTCATATCAGATAAGATAGCGAAGAGAGAGAGCAGAGGTCTCCTGTTTCTCGAATGTAGAGTAAGTAAAAAAAACAAACCTTTCCACAGGTAAAGCAGCGAACAGGGATGATCATCTTGAGCTAACCACTGAAACCTCTAAACTTTGTCTCTCGCTTGGGGATTTTAGGGTTTACTGCTTCGCACTTTCCTTTAATAGGTGAAGAAGAAGAACACACAAGGACTGGGTTTGAGAGGCTTTTCCAAACGACGTCGTCTTAAGTGAAATCTGGTTGGGTCCGGTTTGCTTCGGTTCTGTTATCGAAGTTCTTCAATTTAGTCGGTTTTTTAAGCTGGGTTGACGACCAACATGATCCATACAATAACATATCGTCAAACATCGGATACCAAGTTCACATGTCTAACTACATACCATGCTTTGTTATAACATTGATTTATTGATCAACCTTGAATATCTTTTCATAAGAACGTTGAACCAACCATGAAAGAAAGAGCATGTAAGCATATACGTTACATGCTAATACATCAGCTTCTTTATTAATTCTACAAAAAAAATTGGTGGTCTTCTGAAGGTACTAGCTCCGGTTAATGCCTCTGGTAACCATAAGATGATATCTCAAACTGACTTCTCTCGAGCCTATTCTCATAACCATAGGGATACAAATCCCCAAAAAGGTAGTCTGAAGTCGTCTTCCATGGATCAGAATCAGTGCTTTCCCAGCAAGAAACTTCACCCGCACGCTTGTCATCTTCCTCCTGGCGTCTTTTGTTACGTGAGACACAAGGAAAGTAGCCTCCGAATATCACCTCGCACATATCAGTCGCTTCTAAGCCGTAACCAGATGGAACATACACAGCTCTCACTTCTCCTTTATCTACTGTTTCAGGTTCAGTAGTACTTCCATAGCTTAAACTGTCGTCTTCTTCTTCCTCTTCATCATCATCTTCTTCTTCCTCTTCATCATCATCTTCTTCTTCTTCCTCTTCTTCTTCCTCTTCTTCTTGATGATCATCTTCTTTATCTTCAACTGTTACCAATGGTCTAGCTTCCTCTAACGGCTCAGAGAACGTTACACGTTTCTTAACAACTTTCTTTTCACCACCATCATAAACTCCAAGAGGAACAGGAGCTATAGTCTCTGGAGGAGAAGGAGGTTTTGTCTGACCAGCAGTTGAAGAAGGGTAACAGATTTTCACCGATGGAGGAAGAGGTTTCCCGTATGTTGCAACGATATCGTAGCCACCACCGTACGGTGTTGGATCATACTCTTCGAATTCTGGCTCGTTGAAGGCTTGAACAGAGCAGTAAATATTAAACTGAGGAGGAGACTCATAGGTTGTGTAGACATTCGGGTCATAGAACAAGTGTTTTGGCTCGGACAAGGTGGAAACTGAGTAAGCAACAGATGCAGAGGTTGTCTCATACTCAGATGATCCATTCCAGTTATCATAAGCACTAGTATAACTCACTGGATTGAAACTAAACTGTTGCTGTTGATAGTTATCATAATAGTTATGATCATAGAGATTGTTAACCTGGTTGAAGTCGTATGGGATCTGGTAATGCTCATAGTAATTGGCCATCTTGAGATTTGATTCTCAGAGAGCTTCAAGGATGATCTTGAAAGTCTCTCTTGCTCTGCTGTTGGTGGGTGGAGCATTGATTAAGGAGATCTGAAACGTTTGGTTTTAAGTCAGCGTATTGTACTATTCCATGTGATGTGTTGATAAGGTGGGGACGACTGATGTAGATGGTGACGAGTGTGTAGTGACTAGACTAGCGACCCTACAAATAAAGTTGCTTCCAGACTTAAAATAAACGTGGAAACGAGTGGTTGCATAGATTCCAACCAAACAAATATGATATGAATACCTTGCTACTAGTTAACCAGACAGAACCGTAACCAAAACTAGCTGAAGACTTAACCCAGCGGTTCGACATAAAGTTCAATTCTACATAACCATGAGTATTGTTCAAAACGACGATGACGCAGTTTCATCACTGATACAGACTAGAAGAGTTTACATCCAGTTTAAATAAGCTAGGGACTAAGTGATCGATCAAAATAGGCCTTATCTAAATATGGTTCAAGAGGAATCAGAAGCGGCTGGTGCTTGTCTTGGTTTCCTCTGCTGCTCAGGAGGTGGACCGTCTCTTTTCCTCTCGTACCTCTTACTTTGATACTTGGAGTTATTGCGCTGCTTTGGTTGGTAAGTTGGGTATGTGCAGGGGATAATCTCTCCATTGATGTACTTGTCGCCTAAACAGGGATACAAGAGAGTGAGAGATCTATCTTAGACACATTGTAAATTATCAGGCTTAGACAAGTTACCTCCATAGTCTTTGTTCTTGACATCTATGTAGGAGTCAGGCAAAACCCAGAGAACTCCAGGCAAACCTGTGAGCAGTCAGTATCTTGAAGGATTACAAGCATACACTTTGAGTAAGAAAATCAAAGCTTTCCATTATAACTAAACTCACCCTTGAACTTCTCAGATGTTTCTTCGTCAATGGTGCACTGGAATCCAGTATACGTGGTGGTACTGAATGCATACATATTCTTCTTTGCCTCTTCCATACTGGCAAATAGACACAAGTACACTAATTGGTAACAGAAGCAGCACGACAATGTACATAGGTTTAAAGTTCTCTGAAAAACAGCTAGCAAGTAGCAAGTAACAACAAATCTTTATACACCAAACACCTTTTTTCCACACATTACTTGCTTAACTGTTCAATCCAACCATAACATCTGAGAAGAAAATATGTGAAAACAGATGCTTCTATTCTTCCTCATATTTTCATTCATAATAACGCTACTTAGTGCCAGTTCCAAGTACACATATGAAGAAAGTGTTTTAGCTGTCAAATCCTAAAGAAGAACGTTTACTTTCTAATATACGTAACTAGAATAGCTCGACTTTTTGCCGAGAGCTTGCTCACAAGGTTCAATCTGTATGCACAACTCAAGAGATTGATAAACAAGCAAGACTGAAACCTTACACTGATATAATCATAAAAATAAACTTGAAAGCAAACAATAAAGCTTAAGGCTTTTTACTCCGTTCACTATGGAGAAGAGAGAAAACAGAACCTTCCGAGAACAGTAGCAAGAGTGTTGAGATATGTCTCAATCATCTGCTCCCTCGTTGGAGCTGGATCCTTGGGAAACTCCATTACAATCAGCCAGTGATTGTAGTCGCATCCAGGAAGCATAATCGTCTCCCTCTGCTCGTTGCTACTGCTCCTTCTCGACGAGTAATCCGAATCCACAGTCGCAGCCTTCACAATCTCAACCCGACGCCGAGACCCCGCGGTGGAGATGCTCTGGAGCAGAGGATTCCATTTTCCGGTGATGAGGATACCAGAGGAGAGTGTAGGGAAGCGTGTCAGGTGGGTTACGGGAAGTAGGGTTTTGGGGAGAAGCAAGGAAGAAGATGTTGTGAAGGAAGCCATTGCGAACTGCAGACAGCAAGACAGACTGTTCCGCTCGGACACTATGACGATGGATTCCAAGGGGATAAGACGTTTAAACGACATCGTATTTTAGTAAGATCTTTCATGGGCTCGTGGACTTGTTTGTTTGGGCCGAGATTATGTTCAGTCCATAATAGCTAAACTTTAATCTAAATTAAAATTGACTTACATGTTGTAATTTTATTTTATTTTAACTAGGAAGACTTTAACCTTTTAAACCTTCGTTAATTTCTTCTATAATCCTGAGCCAGCTAAAATATTTTTCTCCCGAATTTTGAATTAACAAAACTAACCATTTCATTTAAACCACTAATCTAGTGCTCTTCTGTTTCAAATTATATGATGTTTTAGAAGTTTTATATTGTTTCAAAATATAAGATGTTTTAAAATTTAAGGTAGTTTTTTAAGTTTCATGGTTAATTTTAATTTTATTAAAAATTGTTTAACAAATAAAATTTTAAATATTTTTTTATAATTGATTGAATAATTTTAAAATTATATTTTAAAAATATTTTTTAAATAAATGTAAATTATCTATTAAAAAATGAAGGAAGTACTAGAATTTTTTTTCCTTCATCAACATAAATAAAATCTATTAAGACTCTTCTAACCACTAATCTACTATGTAATTCAACGTATGTTAAAAATATGAAAATACACAGAGCATCAATATGTTAAAACTTTCATTTTTACTTGGTATATTATAACTTAACAATAATAATTCTGCATTACATTCAGAAAAGTAACTTTCTATAAAGATCCATCAACAAGTATAGCTATTAACTCAAGTTTTGTAAAGTCTATACCTATAGAGTAAAGAGTATTGTTGTAACATAGATAAAGACACTAATGAAATTATTTTTAACGACCTTCAACGTCTGTGAGGGTAACATCATTAACAGAACTGCCTGTTTCTCCGCTGTGCGAGTTACCGGAGCTGCCTCCGTTTTTGACGTTTCTCTTCCTTCCCACCGTAAACGCAGGATGCTTCGGAGATGGAAGATCAATGGCGTTATGTCCCAACATGAACACAACAGAAGACATGTCTGGTCTGTCCGAAGCGCTTTCTTGCACGCAAAGCAACCCAATATGTACGCACTTCATCACTTCGCTCTCTTCATAAGTCTCTGCGTCCATTAACGTGTCTATTATCTCTCTTGCTTCTCCATTTTCCCATAAACCCCAAATCTACAAAACGAAAGAAACAACATTGTCTTGTTTCCGACACAAACCTTAACCATGATATGAAAAAAGAAACAAACATTGTCTTGTTTTACTTACATGCCCAACTAAATTTGAATTCTCGTTGTAGATTGCACTATTTTTCTTTCCGGTTATGATCTCTAAGATCAATATTCCGAAGCTGTAGACGTCGGATTTTATTGAAAACTGACCATCCATTGCATACTCAGGTGACATATATCCACTGTGACAATGAGATTGCAACGATTGATTAGAAAGTTAACGAGTCTTGGGGAGATTGAGAAAGAATTATATAACTCACTATGTTCCAACAACCCGGTTGGTACTTCCTTGGATTTGGTTGCCTCCAAAGATTCTAGCCAAGCCAAAGTCAGCAATCTTGGGGATCATTTCGTTGTCAAGAAGTACATTGCTAGCCTTGAGGTCTCTGTGGATGATCCTCAGTCTTGAATCTTGATGAAGATACAAGATTCCGCGCGCAATCCCGCATATTATCTCCATCCTTTTTGACCAATCCAACTCTGCTCTATGCTCCTCACCTAAGAAGAGGATAACAAATCTAAAGTCATTTGATCTTTCTGAAAGGGAGAGTTTCAATATGTGTTGGTTGAACTTACGGAATATGAAATAGTCTAAGCTCTTGTTTGGTAAATACTCGTATACCAACATCTTCTCTTCCGATTCAACGCAACATCCTATCATCCTCACGAGATTCCTATGCTGCAACTTTGATATCAACTTGACCTCGTTCTTGAACTCTTCCATCCCTTGTCCTGAGTTTTTCGACAACCTCTTCACTGCTATCTCCATACCGTTTTGTAGCATTCCCTGAAATTTGATAAAGGAGATAAACCCTACTACTTACTATTACATAAGCTCTTTTATAATATAGACATGTAGGAAGATGGTGCTGCTTCCTGACCTTGTAAACGGGTCCGAAACCACCTGCTCCAAGCTTGTTTTGAAAAGAGAAGTTATTAGTCGCTGCAGCGATTGTGCTAAGCTCAAAGAGAGGCAGCTCACGGTTTCTTGATTTATCCTCAAGATCTTCTAATACTAATGACTCTTCTATATCAAAAGAGCTCGGGACGAAGGTTGATAAAGGTTTCTTATGCCTGTTAGACTCTGCATGTTTTCAATTTGTTTAGCTGTGAGCTTAGCAAGCAAACATGTATGCTTAAAGTGATGTTCTTACGTCGTCGTTTCCTTATGAAACAGAACAGAATGATCATTATCGACATCATGACTGCAATCAAACTGATGAGAATAAGGAAAAGCCTCCTCTTCCCCGATGAGCCATCTCCATTCCACCGCGCTGAAACAAGCAAACAAGTCAGGGTAATGAAACAGAAACAAGTAGCAACGTCTATGTGTGTATGTGTATTACCTAACTCTGCCTTATCAACTCGTAGGTAGAAATCTTGTCCTGCGCTCAAGTATGTCCTTGTATCCAACATATCACCTTGCCATGTCAAGCACCCTTTTGCTCCGTCTTCGCTCTCATGGTAAGCGCTCGCATAAGCGACACAAGAGCAGTTTCTCAAACACCCTTTTTCACATTCTTTCAATGTTATGTTCATATCCACACTTACAGCTGATGTGTTTGGAACCTTCACGCGCTTCAATTTCGCAAACCCTTCTTTCCCATTACATATCGAAGCTGTGTTGGTCCTCTTGCACCCATCCGAAGCATCTCTCAAGTTCCAAGCTTGAGGTGTTTTAGGCTCGTGCCCAGGCAAGCAAGAGCATTCAAACTTATCTGGACTTGTGGTATCGCAGTAAGCGTTAAGGCCACAGTGGTTGTAGTTGTCACACTTCTCTTCAGGAGCTGACCAGAACCCAATCCACTTCTTATCCTTCCCGTTCCATGTGAACCGTTGCAGTGTTCCCGTCTCGTTTAGCACCATTCTTGTTATGACTAAAGGCTTCAACACACCGTAAGTGATTGATACTTCATCAGGACTACTCACAAACGAGAGATTGAAGATAAACTTGTTTGTCATTTCAGGCACACCGCTCCATCTCTGCCCTGTCCATGACCCAGTACGCCACCATAGAGTCGTTCCCTTGTACATCATCATCTGCGGAAACCCTCTACGCTCTATCTTGTACGTAACGTTTCCAAAACCAGGGTCACCAGGAGATCTCCACGACGTCATGACCCGATCCACACCGTCTTTGCGAGTGAATCCAAACTTCATAAAGGGAAGCAAAGTGTTTGTAGGATGGTTAAAACTCTCCCAGAAGCTTTTCCCTGTGACAGGATCAAGCAGAACAAGGTTTCCTATATCAGATAGCTTCGCAACTAAAGCCGGTTCTGAGATAGTATCCAAAACATCAGTAGACCAGATAGGTTCTGTTCCGTTGACAGATCCATACACACAGAGATTCCCTCTGCTGCTGAACTTTATATGACCAGACGTGTCATTAATAGGATGGTCTCTGTTTGCAACCCATACAACAGTCTGCTCAGAGACTTGAGCATACCAAATCCCAACGTACCTGAGCTTTGAAGTCCCCAGGCTGAAGAATCCAAAAGCGAATCTCTTTCCTTGAGAGAATATAACATCACCATCCTTCATGGACTGTGTTCTCATGATCATGTTGTTAGACAAACAAGAATGGACAAGGAAGGAGAATAAGACAAAGAAAAAGATGAAGAAGATCTTCATCCCTGTGTTTGTTTTGTGATCAAAGTTTGATGGAAACGTAGAAATGCTTGTGTCTTGTTGAAATATCAAGTGGGACTCACCTGAGCTAACAACATTAACTGCAGGCATCGATCAGTCAAACATGTAAAAAAAAACTGATTCATGTGACTTAGAACATGACACGAACTAATAAGTTTACCAGCGTCGTGAAACCTTTTCTTCCTTCCATTCAATCATTGCCTTTTTCACTGTCCACGCCACCTAAATTTCCCTACAATAATAAATACATGACAAGCATATATTGATATTTAAAGACCTAATTTATACACAAATTTATTGACAACTGAAACGATTAAGACGATACTGTTGGCAATAACTTTATGTGACATTTTAACCACTACCCCCAAAGATATACTATTATATATACCAATCCCCATAGCAAGTGAATATGAAGTTGATAATGACTGGATATATTAAACTCAGTAAATTCATCAGCCAATAAGTACAATCCAGAAAGAGTGTGATCATAAGTCTTACAAGGTAATATGAGTGAGAAACGATATGAACTATCAAAACGTCAGATCCATCGGCGGGGAGCCAACCACCACCGTCATTCTTCTCCTCCCTCCTTGTTTCATAGTTAATCAGCATCTCTCACATACTTGCAATTAAAACTCCAAATAAAACATACACTTCTATGGAAGTAGTTTATCAAAATAAGACACATCTCACAACAGTTTAAAATACTTCAACGGCCATGAACAGAAGTGAGAGTAACGTCATTAACAGAAGTGCTGTTATCTCCGCTGAAGCAAGCACCGGAAGTGCTGTCGTCATTCTTGACGTGTGTCTTCCTTCCTGACGTAAACGCAGGATGCTTCGGAGGAGGAAAGTCATTGGCGTTATGACCAAACATGGACACAACAGAGGACATGTCTGGTCTATCTGAAGCATTTTCTTGCACGCAAAGCAACCCAATGTGTACGCACTTCATCACTTCCATCTCATCATAAAAATCCTGATTCATTAGTTTGTCTATGACCTTTGTTGCTTCACCTTTGTTCCATTGATCCCATATCTACAAGACAAGAAGAGATAGACAACATTTGGTTATGTTATGTTCTGCTTTTATCCTCTGTTTATGTTTTTAAAAAAAATGCATATTTTGGTTACATGTCCGACTAGGTTCAAAGATTCCTTGTGGAAAACACTGTTTTTCTTTCCTGTTATGATCTCTAAGATCAATACTCCAAAGCTGTAGACGTCGGATTTAACAGAGAAATGACCCTCCATTGCATACTCTGGAGACATATATCCGCTGAGCAATGAAATTGAAAACGATGTAAGAACACTCTCGAAGGGTTGTCTTTCCCCTAAAGTTAAGAACCTCATAATTAAATACTAATATAAATATATACATAAATATATATGTACTTTGAGAATTCCAAAACTAGAAACTGCCATTGAAGATGCTATAAGGTTGAAAGATTTTTGCACCATTCAATGTGAATTGTAAAAGACTAACTCACTATGTTCCCACAACCCGGTTTGTGCTTCCTCTGATTTGGTTGCCTCCAAAGATTCTCGCCATGCCAAAATCAGCAATCTTAGGGATCATTTCGTTGTCAAGAAGTACATTGCTAGCCTTGAGGTCTCTGTGGATGATCCTCAGCCTTGAATCTTGATGAAGATACAAGATTCCGCGAGCAATCCCGAATATTATCTCCATCCTTTTTGACCAATCCAACTCCGCTCTCTGCTCTTCATCTACGGGAAACACAACACAGCATAAGATCTTCCTCAATTGGCAG
Organism: Moricandia moricandioides; assembly: GCA_905132885.1. Lineage (NCBI taxonomy): Eukaryota > Viridiplantae > Streptophyta > Magnoliopsida > Brassicales > Brassicaceae > Moricandia > Moricandia moricandioides. Next base: position 16,957 of record CAJHQQ010000996.1, on the reverse strand, counting down.
ATTTTGAATGTGTAGACTACATGCATCAGAAATCTTGAACTTACGGAATATGAAACAGTCTAGGCTCTTGTTTGGTAAATACTCGTATACCAACATCTTCTCTTCCGATTCAACGCAACATCCTAACATCCTCACGAGATTCCTATGCTGCAACTTTGATATCAACTTGACCTCGTTCTTGAACTCTTCCATTCCTTGGCCTGAGTTTTTAGACAACCTCTTCACTGCTATCTCCATACCGTTTTCTAACAAGCCCTGAGTAGAGACACAACGTAAACGTTCCTTACTACTTAAAGTACTGTTAAACGTTCTTACAATTTGTTTTTGCATTTTCCTAACCTTATAAACGGGTCCGAAACCACCTTCTCCAAGCTTGTTACGAAAAGCGAAATTGTTTGTCGCTGTAGCGATCGTGTTAAGCTCAAAGAGAGGTAACTCCCATTCTCTCCCATGATCCTCATCAAATCTGAATGGGTCTTTAATATCCAAAGAACCTGGAGCTAAGATTGTTGAAGCTCTTCTATCCCTGTTCGACTCTGCAGGTGAAGAATGTTTAGCTAGTAGTTAGATATGCAAGAAACATATGAGTTTGAAAGATAAATAGTAGAGATTCACTTACTTCGTCGCTTCCTTACGAAACAGAACGAGATGACGGTTAGTAACATTACGGCTGCAGTTAAACTGATGACAATGAAAATGACTCTCCTCTTCCCTAATGAGCCCTTTCTGTTCCACCGCTCTGCAACAAGCAAGCAAATCGGTACTAAGTACTTTAAAATACTTTAGATTGATATTTTTTTTTCTGTTCCCTATGTTGCAGGGTAGACATTTATAATTAAATATATATACCTAACTCTTCCCTGTCTACACGTATGTAGAAATCTTGTCCCGAGTTCATGTATATCCTCGTATCCAACATATCTCCGTGCCATGTCAAGCATCCTATTGCTCCTCTGTCACCCTCGTGGTAAGCGCTTGCGTAAGCAACACAAGAGCAGTTCCTCAAGCACCTGTGTTCGCACTCCTTTAATGTTATGTTCATATCAACACTTGCAACTGATGTGTCGGGAATCTTCACGCGCTTTAACTTCACAAACACTTCTTTGTCACGGCACGTTGAAGCTTTGTTTTTCTTTGTACACCCACCAGAAGTGTCCCTCAAGAGCCAATCCCGGGGCATCTTTGGCTCAAAACCAGGTAGGCATGTGCACACGAATGATGCTGAACTTGTGGGGTCGCAGTAACCGTTAAGGCCACAGTGTGCATAATAGTCGCATTCCTCTTTAGGAACTGACCAGAACACATTCCATCTCTTCTCCGTTGCGACCCATGTGAGACGTTGCACGTTTCCTGTCTCGTTCACCATCATTCTTGTTATGACTGAAGCATCCGTCACACGGTTAGTTATGGATACTTCGTCCTGATTATTAACGAATGAGCTATGGAAGATAGAGCCTCCTCTTGCCATTCCAGGCACACCGCTCCATTTCAACCCGGTCCACGATCCCGTACGCCACCATGGGATCAGACCTTTGTAGAGAATCATCTGTGGGAATCCCGTACGGTTTATCCTGAATGTGAAAGTTCCAGAACTTGGGTCACCAGGAGATTTCCATGACGTTAGAAACCGATCCAAACCGTCTTTTCGTGTGAAACCCAACCTCATGGACGGAAGAGAAGAGTCTGTGGGATGATCAAAACTCTCCCAGAAACCTTCCCTTGTAACTGAATCAAGCAGAACAAGGTTCCCTAGAGCAGAGAGTCTCGCAACTAGAGTTGGTTCCAGGATAGTGTCTGAAACAGTAGTCGACCAGAGAGGCTCTGTTCTATTGACTGATGCATAGATGCAGAGATTGCCTCTGCTGCTGAACCTTATCACCCCGGATGTGTCATTAAGAGGATGGTCTCTGTTTGCAACCCATACAACAGTCTGCTCAGAGATTTGAGCATACCAAATCCCCACATAGCGAAACTTTGAAACTCCAAGGCTGAAGAATCCAAATGCAAATCTCTTCCCTTCAGAGAATATGAGATCACCATCTCTCATTGACTGTGTTCTCATGATCGTATCGTCGCAGATACAAGACTGGAGGAGGCAGAAAAAGAAAAAGAAGAAGACAATCTTCATTTCAATGTGTTTGTTCCATGAAACTAGCAAATGGCTGTGAGTCTATATTAAAATGCCAAGAGGGTCACACCTGACTGAAATAACAAACTTGTATCGTAGTGTTCTTTCTCTGTCTTTTGTGAAGCAGTTACCATCGATCATTGACACCCATTCTAAGAGAAGAGTCATGTGACTTAGAACATTAGACGAACTAACAGGGCACCGGTACTTGTCAAGTCAAGTCCATAAATGACAGTCATTAACTAAATACTAAATAGTCAGGCCCCGTTTACCTGCAATAATAAATATATACTGATGTATCAACACGGCACAATCATATTGTGATACTTGAAACCTGTTTTTAAAAACAAATTTCTCAATGATTAAAACTTCTTCATAGTTGCTTCAAGCGCTAATCATCAAAACAAAACTTATACAAAAGAAAAATAAAAATTAGTGAGGTAAGCTAAAAGAAAGTAAATATGCTCTAGAAAGTTCACTGTGGAGTTGAGCTTAATTGGACTGAATTTAAAACTCTCAGATTATGTAAGAGGAGTAGTAAACCAAATTAAATTCAGGTTGCACATAATAAATCGTTTCATTACCTCTGACCTCCTTTTTATGGAACAGAAGATCAAGGCAATTAGAAAGAGTGACGGATCTCCCTCGTCCATATGAAGGAAGCATGCTTACTCAACCAATCTGAAAGAGCAAGCATATAAAATGGTTAAGAATTTAAGCTCATCTGTATAGAGATGACCTGGATTTGCAAACTATGTATCTAGTTACATGTCTCACGTTACCTAGGTCGCTGTGTCTACATAAAAATCTTTCTGGCTCTGATTCAGAGACTATAACACTGCTATATATCGGTGGCGCTCTTCTCACCCAAAGAAACGATTCGTTTCACTTCAACTCGGTTTGAGATTTGTAACTTGAAACACGAAACACAATCGCCTAATAACCGTGTTTTTAATAAATTAGATGAACTTCAAACTCAAAACCAAGGTGATAAAAAGAGTGATTCCTCTATCTTATATTACTATCCCCTTCAATTTTCAATAGGTGACCTTTGTCATTAATATATGCTCTCTAGATTATGGTTCTTTTGAACGTTAATCTCAGAATGTTTGAACTTTTCCGAGATGATAGTTTTTTTTGAGCGATAATATCAGAATGTTTGGACAATGATGGATATGATAACTTTAGGGTAAATTGATAATAGATCGAATTAAATTGCTTCAACTGAAATTAGATGAGCTTTTACGTTTCGATGTGACACTTTGTCTCTAATAGTTTTGGTCTAAACATGAAACACCAAAACACTCTTCTTGTTACACACATCCACGACACCATAAGAGCCAAGGTAAGACAATTTTGGCTCAATACTATGGCAAGGCAATGCAAAGATTTATCTGATTTGGAGACTATAACATTGCTATATATCATCTATCATTCAAACAATTGATTCGTTTCACCTCCACTCGTGTGAGTGGAACCTTGAAAGCTTAATAGGCTAACAGCCATGTACGGCGATTTTCTGTACACGACCGGTGACGCGCGTGGCTCATACGCGACGTCGAAGCAGGGGAATCACATTCTACTACTGGAAACGGATTCAACTTTACCGTTTCACCCTATTAAGTGTATCTAGTTTCTATGGGCCTTTATTGAGCCGAATTGGATCAATTTGGTTCTTTATATGGGCCTTGATTGGGGACTTGGATCAATTCGGTTAGTGAAGTCCAAATTGGAATTGTAGAAATATATGAGCTAAAGGTGAATAACGTAAAATTGAAAACTATAGTCGCTTGCCGCGCTGCGAATTGTTCCCGCTTTGCTGGTTGTTTTGAAAAAAATATCTTCTTCTTTTTTAAATAAATTGGATAATATTCATTTTCTCAGTTAAATGGAGAAATAATAGTTTAGGTCATTCTGATAACACGTTCGTCTTCCTCACTGTGTTGTCGTTACCTATTCTCTCAAACCTCCGGCTCAAACACCCAAAACATGAAGCGGCCGGAGCCTTCAACGGATCTATCCTTTACCGGAGAGCCCATCCCAGTAAAAGAAGCTCTGGCGAAATGGCCTGTTCGCTATAGATCTTCAAAGCCTAAAACATCTGTGACAGTGGGAAGTCCAAAGGATGGGTAAATGATTTTCTTTTTCTCTCTGTTAATTTCTCTCGAATCGTTTGTTTATCTTAGTGTTCTTGAAACAGTGACAGTGAAGAGACTCTGGAGGCTAAACGTCATTACAGCCAAGCTCTTGTAGATGGAACTCTTTTCAATCTTGGTGACGATGTCTACGTTAAAGTAAGCTCTTTGCTTTTCCTTGATTAATTGTAGTATGGTGTATTGGTATTCTTCTGTTGAGCTTTGGTTATGCTACAGATTTGATTTTACTTTCTAAAAATAGATTTGCGAATATATCCTTTAGTTACTATCCTCACTTATTGGTCATACCAATGTATCTGATGCACATTTGTTTCTTTGGTGTAGGCTGAGGATGGGAACCCGAATTATATTGCCAAAATTGTTGAGTTTTTTGAAGCCATTGATGGTGAGCCTTACTTTAGAGCTCGATGGTTTTATAGACCTGAAGATACGGTGAGATATTATTGTGTTTGAGACTTTGAGCTCACTAGATTTTTCTTTCTTTTAAGTAGATTTATTTTCTTGCTCTCTTGCTAATTGATTCTCTCATTTTTTTTGTTCTTAGGTAATCAAAACCCTTGCAAATAAGGTGCAAGAAAAGAGGGTGTTTCTTTCCAATGTTGAAGATGATAATCCTCTCAATTGCATTGTCTCCCGCGTGAATATTGTGAAAGTTCCGGCAAAGGTATTGATTACAATGAATTGAGTAGCATAGTGCATGAGAAGTTTTTTTTCTGTTTGCGTAACACTTTTTTCAACAGATTGTTTCAGGAGATGAGGAGAGAGATATACCGCCTTGTGATTTTTATTACGATATGAAATATGAGCTAGCTCACCTGACCTTTTCAACTGCAACCGATGGTACTTGCTTTGGTTTAACTAGCTTCCTTTCATCTTATGATTCTATATGAGCACTATGGTATCTAAGTTAGTCATTTTAAGCTTTGGTTTATGTAGTTTTATCATTTATATCCTTTTTAACTTTGTTCATAGTGTTTTGAAGACTACTAATGGTTTCAGTCTTGCCAAAATGTCCCAACACAGATTGTGATGCATCATCAACAATTTCAAGTGAATCTGATTCCAATTGCATTCAGATTCCCCAGAAGAAGGAAAAATTCTTGCTTGATCTATACAGTGGATGTGGAGCAATGTCTACTGGGTTGTGTATGGGGGCTTCCCTATCAGGCATAAAATTGATCACGGTATATAACTCTTCATGAATATTCCTGTTCACACTGTTGGTTTTATTTGTGTAAAACGTGTACCACATTGACTTTTTTGTTGAATTTGGGCAAGATATACTTAGCTATTTCTGATTTGCAGAAATGGGCAGTAGATATCAACAGCTTCGCTTGTGATAGTTTGAGGCTGAATCATCCTGAAACTGCGGTATTTCTCTATTGCTTATTTTGTATAATGGTGTTAGGAGGTTGGTTCAATGTCCACACATGTGATCAGTTGATTTTGGTTATTGAGCAGGTGAGAAACGAAGCTGCGGAAGACTTTCTAAGATTGCTCATAGAATGGAGAAAGTTATGCCAAAAGTTTGCACTTATTTCCAGTACGGAGGTAATAGAATCAGATGGTGATTCAGAAGATGAAGAAGAAGAAGATGCCCAGGGAAATGATGATTCTGATGGAGATAGTAATGGGTCTGAAATTCCACCTGAAGAGTTCGAGGTAGACAATTTCCTTGATATTTGTTTTGGGAATCCTAATGGACTTAAGGCAGCATCTGCACTTCATCTTAAGGTACACATACATTGAGTATATGGTGGAAAATCCATTAGATGCAGACAAAATTTATCCTTTGTATGATGTAACTCAGATGTTGTCTTTTTTTTTAATACTCTTAGGTGCGTTGGAAAGGTTATGGTCCTGATGAAGATACTTGGGAGCCTTATGATGGGTTAAGGTAAGTATTCCATACTATTTTTCTTTTGTTTTGATGTCTTATCGTTATTGATATTGTTTACTCTATATACAACAGAAAATGCAAAGATAAGTTAAAAGAGTTTGTGACAACCGGGTTTAACGCTAACCGATTTCCCCTTCCTGTAAGTCGCGTTACTTGCTTACTGCTCCCTCCGTTTCTTAATAGATGATGTTTTAACTTAATGCACAAAGATTAATAAATTCACGTTTATCTAAAAAGTACTTTTAAAAATAAAATTTTAAAATCATTCAACCATTTATAAATAAGCATGTAAAATTTTATTGGTTGAACAGTTTTCAATAAAGTTTAAGTTAACCTTAAAGCTTCAAAAAATACCTTAAAATCTCAAAACATCTTATATTTTGAAACAATATAAACCTCTTAAAACATCATCTAATTTGAAATGTAGGAGTATGTCTTTGATGCCAATAATAGTATTAAAGAATATCATTTTTTTTTAAATGTTTGGTTCATAAGGAATACATCATCTGAAATTGTATGGGTTTTGCTTCCGAATAACGTCACTCTCTTCAAATTTGTTTCTTTTCCAGGGTGATGTTCATTTTGTGTGTGGAGGTCCTCCTTGTCAAGGTGTTAGTGGCTTTAACCGTTTCAGAAACAACGATGCACCGCTTGAAGATACAAAGAATCAGCAGTTGTTGGTGTATATGGACATTATTGACTATTTGAAGCCAAAATATGTGCTCATGGAAAATGTCGTCGATCTCTTAAAGTTTTCGAAGGGATATTGTGCCCGTTATGCTGTTGCTCGTCTAGTTGCGATGAACTATCAGACAAGATTAGGTATGATGACTGCTGGTTCTTACGGTGTTCCTCAGGTCAGAAATAGAGTATTCCTATGGGGGGCACAACCAACAGAGGTAAATATTAGTTACATCATAGATATCAGTTATATATTGTCTTACAAGAAGTGATCCTTATTGCTCTCTTAATTTGGTTGATAACAGAAACTTCCACCTTACCCTTTGCCCACTCACGAGACTCTTGCTAAATGCTTAACCCCTACAGAATTTGAGGCAAGTCATTTTGTTATAGGGACGTTTGTACTTTTCAATCTCATAGACTCTTGCCATTATCGCGTTGCTTATTCATTTGTTGTAAATGCAGGAAATACAAGTTGGATATAGTCAAAAGAATCTTCTTCATTTAGAAAAGGCTCTTACTCTTGCAGATGCAATAAGCGATCTCCCACCAGTGTGTATCTAATACCTTAAAATGGTCATTTGATTATGAAACCTTTTGTTTATATAGTTCATTGGCCAACGCTCTGTTTTTTTTTTTAATGCTGCAGGCGACAAATAACGAGGAAAACGATGTAAGGAAATATGACACAAGACCTCAAACAAACTTTCAGAAGTTCATTCGTCTTTCAAGGGCTGGTGAGAATCATAAGCTCCATAGAGTTTCCCTTGATGCTTATCTATACTGACCAATATTCTTGATTCAGAGTCTATAATCCCTCTGGATGGTGGAGATGCTTCAAAGTCAAGAATGCTGTATGATCACCAACCACTTGAACTAAATGAAGACGACCTTGAACGGGTTTGCCAAATTGTAAAGAAGAAGGTATGACTATCTTTTGATGCGATATGTTATAGTACTTGCTTTATTTAATTTTTCAATAACTAATAAGCTCCTGCTCTTGCTATTGACTCTTATTGCTACAGGGTGCCAACTTCAGAGATTTACCTGGTGTTATAGTTGATGAAGACAACAAAGTGAAATTTGACCCTTCTGTAGAGCGACCAAAACTGAAATCTGGAAAATTTCTGGTACAAATGAATCCATTCCCAACTTTGTGTTTTTTCTGTTCCCATTTTCTGCAACTTCATATTGACGTGGCTTGTGTTTGCTTCAGGTTCCTGATTATGCAATGTCATTTGTCAATGGAAAATCGAAAAAGTGACTTTCTCTAACTAATATGCTTCTCTTGGATTCTATTTCTATTACCTGGTATTAAATTCACTAAAGTAACTCATCTGCTAACTGAATGTTGTCAGGCCGTTTGGTCGTCTGTGGTGGGACGAGATTGTTCATACAGTTGTGACAAGAGCAGAACCTCACAACCAGGCAAGTCTTTTACATTTCCAATTGCTTCTTTTTTTTCTGTGCCCCTTTGAATTCATAAATGACCTCTTTGTAATGAATTAAAACTGGGGTTTTTGCAGACTGTAATCCATCCGTTGCAAGATCGTGTGTTGTCTGTTCGTGAAAACGCCAGAATACAAGGTTTTCCTGATTTTTATAAGCTATGTGGCTCAATAAAGGAGAAGTGAGTACTCACTTCCTGCTCCTATATCATTTCTAGAATTCTCTTTGTGTTTGGTGTTGGAGATTCTTATATAAAAAAAACTGGATTTCCAGATACATCCAGGTTGGGAATGCGGTGGCTGTCCCTGTAGGAGTTGCGTTAGGATATGCTTTCGGGTTGGCGAGTCAAGGGCTGTCCGATAATCAGCCTGTAATAAAGCTCCCCTTCAAGTATCCTCAATGTATGGAAGGAAAAGCTGAAGAGCACTCTGCTTGAGAAGGTTAAAAGGGAAAGATCTGTCTTCTCATGTTCGTACCGGAAGAAATGCAAGATTCAGAGTAAGAAGAGGGAGATCTTGATTGGTTAGATTCTTTTCATTGGTTTACACTGAAACGTTTTGTGTGTAATAATGACCATGAGGGTGTGAAGACAAATTATGTCAGTATTAGTTTCTCGCAAATTCTATGTCAAACATAACCGTTTGTGACTGTTTTAATTCGTCAAATTAAGAAAATGATCGACTGATAGCAACTTTGCAGCATCTCGTTAGGTTTTAGGCAAGGACAAATCACAAACACATCAAATGGTATCAGCTTCATTGAGAGTTTAGGCATTGTGCCAAGTTCTTTAACCAAGTTTCTGACAAAAACTCTAAGAACAACCTCTTGTTCATTCAAACAAATTTGGATTGGTCAAAGCAATTTCATGAGAAAAGCTACAAGCTGTCTAAAAGCTAGACAATTCATGTTGATGCTGCAGAAAGCTAAGCCTCCTTATCCTCCAAAGCCTTGAGTTCTTGCCTCCATTCCTCCAACTTAGAGAATTTCTCCAATTGCTCCGGCTTAAGGTCTTTGGGAGCAGTCTTCTGCTGTTGAGCTTCTGTGAGTCGGATCTGCAAATGTTAACAGAAGATAACAAATAGACAATTACACAAAACCGCTAGATTGCAGGTTTCTGCATAAACTTGGATCATCATATCTCGCACACCAAAACGCTCTCAAATGTCTTATTCTAAAGCAAGCTCAGGACGTTTGACATCTTACTTTCTTCTTAAGTGCACGTATTCTTTTCTCATTGTCTTCTCTTGCAGTTCCTGGATTGGGTGCTTCTCCAAGGTCCGAAGACGCTACATCATTATTTGAAGAAACGTCTAAAGCCTCCAGACCAGAAACCAATACATTCACAGATTGGGATCCATTGCTTGGAGTCACAGTGTGAACAGGTTCTTCTTTGTCTACATTACTATCTGATCCATCCTCAGAGCTGGTGCCTTTTTGCGCAGCAGCCTGTGCAGAGGTGATAACATGGAAGAATGTTAAAAGTAACTGAAGACAAAGCTAGTAGCATATAAAGCTTACGTATGGATGGAGTTGAGACAGATACCTGTAATCTCTTCTCTTTCTTACGTTCGTTCTTTTTAGCAGCTTTAGTCTTTGGTTTAGGAGTTGGATCCGGTTCATAACCTGGAGGTCCTAGTGAGGCCAGCTCCTTCTTCATCTATTGCAAAGAAAATGCAAGTTAGGAATGAATACTGTTCTATCTACATTTTATGCATTGCTTCAACCGATAGAACTGCTCACTGGTAAAATGAAATCACCCTATAAACAACCAAGACAGATTTAAATCGACTACAAACAATTCATTTCCAGGAGAAATAGCAGAAGAGTGTTGAGGAAATAAAGATTATATACCAAAGAACCTTTGGACTGATAAACGACAACTTCATCTTGAGGAACATATCCAGCTCGAATCCGGATGGGTTTCCGGAGAGTACCATCAGGTCTACGTGTAGGCTCTAGAATCCTCTCACCTTCTTTAAGGTTTTTGCTCAGTTCTGCCATTTGCTTTTTCTGCTCCTCGATTCTGTTGCTGCTTCCCATCTGATTCCTTCAGATTTTCAATCACCTTGTCTTCTCTCTCAGCTATCAAATTCTCCGTTTTCTGTAACAAATCTGCAGGAATCCTTAAAAATCAAGTTTTGGTTAACAGTGAGTTACATACAACACTTTATGAAAGAAGCTAAATGCACAGAACAATAGTTCATATACAACACTCTTGTATCAGCAGTGTGTATACAAGTAATAACAGATACAAATAAATAAGTAGAAAAACATATGTTCAACAGTTCAAAATTCAACTTAAAAGCCTCAAAATAACCAGCAGCTAATTATATAGATGAACGTTCTTCTCACTGCTCATACTTTTAAAATACACTGTTCGTATCGTCAAATCGTAATTTGCTGATTGGTAACTAGCGAGGACAAACACACCTCACCCTCATTCCTTATGTAATATTAATTCATAACACAAAGCATAAGCAAACACTTAAGAAATCCACCAAAAAATCAAACTTTCAGACACATGAGTCATAGGTTAGTGAGACTCATGTGTCTGAAAGTCATAGGTTAGTGAGACTCATGTGTCTGAAAGTTTGATTTTTAGGTGGATTTCTTAAGTGTTTGCTTATGCTTTGTGTCATAGGTTAGTGAGACTCATGTGTCTGAAATTCAAGGCATTGTCTTGAAATTCATGCTATCAAAACTAATCAAATCAGGAGGCCAATCACTCAGTTCAATAGCTCGACACTAACTTAGACCACCTCTAAGATAAAAGTACAAAGTCCTATGCTTTCTTTACGTATAATCATCAAAGTACAAAACTTTGCGAACAGTATCTCACTGGCTGTTATCAATAATCACAAGCAAAATCTGCTATCAAACCATTAATTCTTCGGATTCAAAGTTTGACCATTCTTAAAAGCTCAAATTTCAATTTTCTCTAATTCGTCTCCTCGCAGTTATCCAGCAAAGAAAAATCAACCAAATTTAGCTAACCTTTTTTTTTGCGGGCGAACAGAGAGAGAAAGAGAAGAAAGGAAACTGACCTGATGAGATGCAGGTTTTCGCCGTCGCCGGAGAGCCCAAATCCGGTTAAAAGCAAGCGGTTCTGAGAAAGAAAAAAAAAGTTACGACAGGTTATATTAGTCTTTGGACCGACCAAAGGGTTTAGTTTAAGTTTTAGTTTGGTGACATCATTGTCTAGGTTGACAATGTCACACGTCGAGTAAAATCAAATTTAGCGTTCAACCTAAGCCCAAAATAGCTTTTGTGGGCCTCTCTCTCTCTCACAACCTATTCTCTCTATACCCTTGTCGGCTTTAGGTTTCTTCTCCGGGAGGTATTTTCGAGCCGGGAAGCATAACGGTGACCAACTTAATCGTTACCCTTGCTCCCTCCAAGTCTAACTCAATGAGAAAATGCTCCTTATTTTAAACGTGTTAAAGATCCATACCCAACCAGCTAACTTTTCTCATCTTCCTACATTGGTTTCTCACCCTCGCCGCCATGTCAAGGTTTGTTCACAGACCCATCACCAGTTTCGTATTTTTATTTGTGGATTCTGATCGGAGACTCATTTATGATTCCAAAAGTAGTTTTTTTTTACTGGATTTATGTATAAAGTTTCCAACTTTGAGGACTATACGTCTCAATGTTAATCAGATCCTTCTTTAGCCTCTCTTTGCTGATAATTGGTTTCTTGCAGATTTTTTATCTTTAGAATCGTTGGTAAACACAGGCAATCTCTTGCTGTTACTGCTGCTCTAAGGTTGCCTCAGTTCAGAGTTTACACTTCCTCCACTAGGATTCCGAGTAATGGCCATTGTAAAGGAAGCTTTTTGAGTAATCACATGTCTCCGAGGCGTTGTTCTACTACTACTACTGTCTCTGCAAGAAATGTAGTTACTCATCATGCTCAAGTTGCTTGGAACAGGCTTCATCGTAAGTACTCTGTGCGCCAATGGAACTTACCTCGTATAAACACCATTGCTCAAGCGTTCTGCTTGTCTCTTACTCGTTCACACTTGTTAATACCTGGCATCGTTGCTGTCACTTGTGGACAAGTGGCGTGGGCTCAGAGAGCTCCCGGTTCTGCGTTAGATCCCTATCCTTCACATAAATCACTCTATACAAGGGCGAAGAACGGTCCTATCTTTCTGACTTCGTTGTTGTTTTCGGTTGTAGAGGGTTTTATTTTGATAGGGAGAGCTATTTATATAGCTTGTTTGTTTACTCCTAGTGTCCTGATGGGGCTGGTTGTTGAACTATGTGGCCCTCGTTTTAGGAAAGTGTGGCTTGAGATGGTTCATCGAACTCTTGAACGAGCAGGTCCTGCTTTCATCAAATGGGGTCAATGGGCAGCTACAAGACCAGATCTTTTCCCCCAGGATCTCTGTTCACAGCTCTCAAAGCTTCACAGTAATGCTCCTGAGCATAGTTTTGCATACACTAAGAAAACTATTGAGAAGGCGTTTGGTCGTAAACTCTCTGAGATATTTGAGGAGTTTGATGAGGTGCCATTGGCATCAGGGAGTATTGCCCAAGTACATAGAGCTTCTTTGAGGTTTCAGTATCCAGGGCAAAAGTCCAAGTCTTCGTTGGTTGCTGTTAAAGTTAGACATCCAGGTGTTGGTGAATCTATAAGGAGAGATTTTGTGATAATCAATTTTGTGGCAAAGATATCTACTTTAATTCCTGCTTTGAAATGGTTGAGATTGGACGAGAGTGTTCAACAGTTTGGTGTCTTCATGTTGTCTCAAGTTGATCTGGCGAGGGAAGCTTCTCATTTGAGTAGGTTCATATACAACTTCCGCAGATGGAAAGATGTTTCGTTTCCTAAACCTGTGTATCCACTTGTACACCCTGCTGTTTTGGTGGAGACTTATGAGCATGGAGAAAGTGTGGCACGTTATGTTGATGGCATGGATGGACATGAGTGGATTAAGACTAGATTGGCTCACATCGGGACTCATGCTCTCTTGAAGATGCTCTTGGTAAGAGCATCTTTGTACTCTTTTTAAAGATCACGCCTCATTGATGCTAATTGAGTTATGATTTTCAGGTTGATAACTTTATTCATGCTGATATGCATCCGGGGAATATCCTTGTCCGGAAAAAGGCATCTGGTGGAGGCCTTTTCAAAACAAAGAAGCCACACATCGTTTTCCTTGACGTGGGAATGACTGCAGAGCTCTCAAAGAACGACAGAGAGAACTTACTTGATTTTTTCAAGGCGGTTGCGCTTAGGGATGGCCGGACTGCTGCTGAGCGAACACTTAAGTTATCAAGAAAGCAAAACTGTCCCAATCCAGAGGCTTTTATTGAGGTAATGTAATCTTTTTGATCGAAAGTTCCTTATACCTTAGAAACAGATAAAACTGTCACGTATATGCTGATACGTTTATATTCTGACAGGAAGTAGAAGAAGCATTCAAATTCTGGGGAACCGCTGAGGGAGACTTAGTACATCCAGCAGATTGCATGCACGAGTTACTTGAGAAAGTAAGACGTCATAGAGTTAACATTGATGGGAATGTGTGCACTGTGATGGTGACAACATTAGTTCTCGAGGTGAGCCAAATTATTTTCTTTTTCTCTAAAATTTTAGTGTAGATTTCTGATCATGGAACTTGGTATACATAGGACCAAAACTAAGCTTATTAGATGTTTCCTTTAAAAGTGTAACTATAGCCTAGTTTGATCGAGTAAGTGTTATAACACATCTGGAGGGATTAAGTTTGCTTTGATCTATTGTAATCGATTTTGGTTATAGGGTTGGCAACGGAAACTTGATCCAGGATATGATGTGATGCACACGCTGCAAACAATGGTGCTGAAAACAGACTGGGCTAAGTCACTTTCTTATACGGTGGATGGTCTGATGGCACCGTAGGAGAAGAAAGGTTTCAATCTTTTTCAAATGTTGTTTGTCATCATAATAGGAGTCGACAAATTTAATACATCTTAGATGAGAGAACATAGAAAGAAAGTATATGTTCTTGCTTATTTTTCATTCTTTTTAATCTCCTTTTTGCATTTTGTTGGTATGGATTTTGCGTCATTCTAACTCCATAGGTTGTATTTACGCGGTTGGTGTCCTGTATTAACCGCCCGTTTGTTCTTTGAACCGAAAGAACTGTGAACATAAAACAATGAAAAGGACTGCCTGAGAATGGTCCAGAGAATTTGAATAAAATGTTCACGTCCATGTATGTCTCTGTTCACCATTTGGCTCTTCTGATTTTATTTTGAAACACAGTATAACAGAACCGAACCAGAACAAAATGCCAGACAAGCATTGTTTCTGTTGTATAGTTTCTGTTTGCAGTTTATGATTTCTAAATTCGAGTTCAAAAAACCACCAACTAAATCTAAGATTTTGATTGAAAGTACTTCATAATCCCAGTCTAATCAGCAACGTTTATTCGCCTAAGAAACTGAATTGACCTTATATCTTCTCTGTAAATTACAATGGTTGTATGTGACCATCATTATCAAATATATTATCATACAAATAGGTGACTATATACAGATAACTGGCACTGGTACACACTATTAGCATACAGATGGCTTCTCAACGTTTCTCCTTTTAAATCAAACTTTCATGTTTGCTATATAGCACAGTTTCGAAAAACAAACATGCAAGTTTTCTTCTGAAATGATTATGTGTCAATGGTTATCTAGCCACAGCCGATGATGATACCAATGCCTATGGATATGGAGGCGCAGAGCTTGGATTCAATTTACATGCGACTTGTGTGTTTTAGGGTTCAGATGACATGGTTGATACAATAACTGGAGGCGAATGCAGCTCAAGCAAAGATTTTCCTTCAGGATAGCCACCTATGCATAGTGTGTCTCCTCGACCATGCCAGATACCGTCTTGGACGTTGTTTATCTCCAGTGTTTTTGATTCCTGCATCACATCACAAGCAAGTTGAACCAAAAGGGCATAAGTGGTTACAGCTTGTTATGATCTGTGAAGAAATACACACCTGAGTTAATGTACAGAAGGGACACATGAGATGGTGGATGCAATCGTCAAAGAAACTATCAGCGCCCTGTAAAGATGAAAGAGAATCAAAATGTCATGATGCAGGACGGAGGACAAATGATCTCTTAACAGAATCAATAACCCAAAGTATAGTAAAAGCAGTAGCTACAACTTTGAACAGGAAACCGATGATCTCTTAACACACTCACAGAGAAGAAGGAGGCTTACTCTAATGTTAAACTTCCTTCTTATCTGCATACGGAAGAAGCCTAGGTAGGATGCAATCAAAAGAACGAAAGCAACAGCCAGATAGAGAAAGCAATGCCTCTTGGTTACAGCAAAGGCTGCAACGTTGAATAGGAGACCAATGATAAGAATCATATGAACAGCACCCTGACACAACACACAACATTGAGAAGTCAGATACATAGAAAAGACAATTTTCCACGATTGCAACTCAATGAACGTCTCAGCAATGCTAAAGGGGGTTTAATAGAATCATATACCTGAAGAAAGCATGAACCAAAACCGGTCCTTGTCATGTTCTTGCCGAATCTGTAGCACGGACAGCTAAAAGACAAGAAAGAATAAACTATTATACAAAAAGTCTCTTGCCTTCATTATCATTCCAATGTCTGGAGAAATAACTCACCAAGCGGATTCGATGCAGAGATGACGATCCTCAAGGCAGTCCATAACATCACCTTCCCAAAGCCGTAAAACGCCGCCGCCATATTCATCATCCGCCGCATCTTCTCCATCGGAGCTCTCGAGTTTCCTCCACTTCCCCTGAGTCTGAAGCGCAACCGTCGAGCAAAGCAGATCGAAATCCAACACAGATATTCCTTCCAACTCCCCTAGCCTCTCCCTCTCTTCCACCACCGCGCCGCCGTTTTCAATGTCACCAATCACGGCGGCTCCTCCGCTCTCTAGTTTACCCGAATCCGCCATTGATAAAAAGGAGAAAACTTTAGGGTTTTTCTAATCTCTTCTTCGATTCGATATCTTGTCTGCAAAAAAGGATCTTCCTTTTATGGGTGAAAAAACGCCTTTTAGATACTTTTATGGCGGGTAATTAATTATTCATAAACCTACTTAAAAAGCTGTCATTACTAACGGTACAGCTGTTTGCCACGTGGATATTCGGATAGTGGACAGTGATTGATGTCTCTTTAGTCTTATCCTATCTGCTCTATTATACGATTCCTTTTATATTTGTATTTTTATAATTTCCAAAATGCTAACAGAAAACAAATAATAAACAAATTGTTTTTTTACATCAGATGTAACGCCAAGATTTGTTAATTAAAACCGGATTAATAACCTTTTTTTAAGAAATAGGACTTTTGCTAATTTTGGGCTGCATGTTGTTTAATTCGCCTGAATACTTAATTACGAGTACGTTGTTATTAATTAGAATTGAGATCGATTGTATCTACCAGGCCTGGCCCAAAGGTATTTCTAACGTAAAGCAAGGACATGTAAGCCCATTAAGTTTTTAAAAGAAGCGGCTTCGAACTCTAGATCAGGAGCCAATCAATGGGACAAAACATTTGAGCCCATTAATCAGATTCGCTTCCGGATTATCTGGTGTTTCCGTTACTATTTAACTGAGATTTACTACCTCTTCTACAGCCGTTAGATCTTAAACT